>BMAW01057648.1:0-36021 GCA_019974015.1 Nephila pilipes | reverse complement strand
ATCGATTAGAGCTGAGCTTTAGTCACCGATCCAAGTGTTTTTCTTGTGGTTCAAAAACTACTAAGTTATATTCCACAAATTCTCGCCGCTTTGTTAGTGTTGAAATGCCCCTATTTTCATTTTAAACATTGTTGTGGGTTAGATACTTGATTTTTTTTGTGTGATATTTCTTCACCAGTTGGTTTAGAGATCTTTGGTCCCGCGAATTTAAGAGTTATATTTTCGACCACACTTATTCCGAGTCGTCGCTGGTTCACCATTATTCTTCCAGGAATGCGCTGCACACTCCTCAACCCAATTCCACTAATATCAGCGATCTCTTTAATCATTTTCAATGATCGATGCAGGGCAATAATTTCACCCTTTTTACAACCGTTGGAAGCAAAATCAGACATACGTGTTGCAGAAATGATCGGCTAAACAACGCTTCAGCACTATTTGAAAGTAAAATTTTTAGCGACAACTTAAAAATAACTGTACTACCGAACTAATCAAAGACTCTTAAATATTTGCAAATTTATTTCCCATGGCTGCTTTTGTTTCGGCTAAACAGTGTAATCATTGCTTGATGATTGCTAAGGAACTACTGGTACATTTAAAATGACGTTTTCGTGGGCCGACTAATCAGGATAAAAATAAAAGTAAACCAAATCGTGGTACGCATCTATAGAGTTTTTATTCAATCAAATTTTCAAACAGTGAAGTACCCATAGGAAGTCACAATTTAAAGTTTTGAAAGCCATTCAGTAAAATTCCGTTTTGAGTGCCAAAAATAAAGTGGGGAATATCCGAATGGCATCATTTGAATCAGAGCGGGTGAGCTGTTGAGCAACTCGATGTTTGGCAAAGTGTAACTAAAGCAATCACAGGAATTAGTGAATCTAAAAGCGTTGCTATTGATTAAAGGGATCGCTAAAAGTAGAAATGCTCTGAAAAGGCATATTGGTGTTCGTGGAAGGAATACTGTTCTCCAGAAAATGCATATGTATCCCTCAGAGCAAATCGGAACAAGCATCTTACTCTGGCCCAAATAGTTTCAAAGCTAGCCACCGCAACCAGCACTCGAGTATCTGCTAGAAAGGTTTCTCTTCGATTGTATCAAGCTGGCTTATATGCACAGAAGCCTGTCAAATGCATTCAGTTACATCCACACCATCGTTGGGAAAAGAGTAAAGCACATATACGTTGTAATTATCGATAGTGACCCAAATCACATTTGGCGACGAATTCCAATTCGCTGCGAAGATTGATTCTGGACACCTACTGTGGAGAGAGAGACTCTTCCACAGAATGTTCATGTTTGTATTGTTGTAGAAAGTGTATTGTTGCGGTCGATATGTTCTGGTGGGAGCAAACAGTATACATAATGGCAGAAAACAGCAACATATCTTTGATACATGTCTTGTTACATCCAACTCTCCATTATGTTCGTAGTTTTAGGAGATCAATATGTTCAAAGTTTTTGTTCATATATGAAAATGCTCACTCACACAAGCCAATGGATGTCCAAGACACTCTGTAGAGCAAAAATATTAGGCACATGGCGTATTCGCTAGACTTAAATCTCATTCAACATGATTGTAATTCTCTTAGTAATAAAACTGCAATTCTCTTCGTGTTTCGTAAAGGAATCATTCATCTTAATTGTCCAGCAACTTAAAATTGCATTAGAAAAAAATGGGACACCATCCCCCGAAAAATGATTAGTTAAATTAATAATAATCGAAATGAATAATTAAATTACCAAAAGACTAGTAATTTTAGAATTGAACACTGAGGCATATACGAGATGCGTTATATATATATATATATATATATATATATATATATATATATATATATTGAAATTACATTTTTTTGTTTACTTCTTACCAAATAATTAGAATTTATTCGACAAACGGAAGTGTTTTTAACAAGTAATTAAACTCCCATTGTTTCCATTTATTTCAGATTCGTTAACCCACTATTTGCTCACTTGTTCAAAACATTGAACAAGTGAGTGAATTGAATCCACTACATCTTTATAGAACTACTCCATCTTGATACATCTGTAACATATTTAATAACTACTCGCATAGGCATGAAAATGTTAGGTTACTAAGAACATTCAGATCTAACAATTACAAATATGTTTACATAATAGTTAATAAAACGATGAAGTATATTTACATTCCAGGCGAAGTTACGGTACAAGAAAAATAAATTGCATTGTATATATAATCTCTAACATAAAAAGATCGATAGAAATGATGTACTTAAGCAACTTTCATTCGTAATTAATAGCAAATAAATAATTAAATAGGTAACGAAATATTATCAAAATTTAAGAGTAGAAGATTTCACAATGAATACAGTGATATTTTATCCACTCAAATAGCATATATATATATATATAAAGTTTATTTTTATTTGTATCGAATTTAAAGAATTAAACTGAAATAAAGAATTTAATTTCTACATATGAATACATATGTTAAGGCTAGAATAAAAACTTAGCTTTTGGATGTCATTAATTATATTTGTGTGTAGGTGTAGAACTAACACAGTTTTTATGTTAATTATTCATATTATTCTTTAAAAACCTTCTTACGAGGTTTTGTTACAAGATTTCAAGGTAAAAAAAAAATTGTACATCTCAAACCTTAGACATCTCTACTGAAGACCATATTTGAAAGGAGAAATTTTTTTAAAAAACCTTCTAGTCGAGCATTTTTGAATTGTCCTGACCATACATGTTTTGTATAGCGAGGATTATTCCAAAAGGGAACAACTCTTTTAGAATTTTATGACTGTGCATTGTCTATTCTCTTATTTTCCCAAAACCTCTTTTACTTCAGATACTTTAATGTTTTAAAACCTTTCTTTTACATTTTTAATGTATTACTTCAGATATGTTCTGACATTTAACACAGTGAAACAATTTCCAGTTCTTTCTTTTACTAAAATTTTTTAAAGAATTTTCATTCTGTATTTCACTCAAAATAGAATAAGTAATTGTGAATGCTTTTTTTTTTATTAATAAAAAAAAAAAAGACAATCATCATATGAAGCGTTTTTAAATGAATAAAATGAATAATTGGAACGATTTGATTCTGAAAATTCAGTAAAACTAAAAGACAAAGGTAACATTGATCTATTATGATATACAGAATAAATTTAGAATAACCCATTTAGTTTCTATTCAAAATTCGCAAAATACGTAAGATTTCGGAAAGTTGATTGACATTATCTATTTATTGTACCGAAGTATAATGCTATTTATGTTAAAAATTGAATGAATATAATAAGTTTCATATAGAAAAGAACAATCGTATTCGTATTTTAATTGAAAAAAATTTAAATCAAAAAATGATTTGTTGCAGGATATTTTAGTCATAAACTTTTTTTTCCCCTCATTTCGACAAAACTTGTTCCATTTTATCTGATGGAAGATTTTGGGAAACTTCAGCCTCGTTTTGCAAAAGTGTTGTAACTTTTCTTGTAAATAATTTTGGAGGAAAAGGTAATGTCAGCAGAAAACTTAGTTATCTGTAGATAAAATGGAAATGGCGAATCTTTAGGTTTTGAATCAAATTTGCTGGGTCAGTTTCAAATGAAAAAATAAAACTAATTAACCAGTTCTGACCAATTTGACTCAACCGGTAAATTAAAAAAAATTTTGATTGAATTTTCACAACATACTATAATAATAACAAAGATATATATCAACGGTTGCCATAGAATAACTCACAAGCCACGTGCGGTTCTTATGCAAATAAAATATGTGAGTGAAAAACAACAAATTTAAAACTCCCTATTCAAAAATAAGTAATTTCTTTCTTTCTCTTTACAAAGTTAATAAAAACTTGTCAGTGTCCAAAAGGGATAATTTTGTTTCCTTTCTTGTTAGTTACGGGACGTAGTAAAGTTATTCAAAAACATAGGGAAAACACTTTCTACCATTTCTACAAGACAATTTTGTAAAGAAAATCTTAAAAAATTCTGTTTTCTTATGGATTTTATACGAATGATTCCCGATTTAGCAGCCAGCTATCAAAAGTTTTGTTGACAACTTATAAGGGAAGTTTGCACTCAAATAAGTTAAAACAGAGACCATTAATTATTTTACAACGTTTTTCTGAATTTCACTTGGTGTGTGTGAGCATGTGTGTGTGTGTGTCATCAAATTTTCGATCGTTAATTTAACCAACTTCCCATCAAACTGGAGCTTTGAAAATTTGGGAATCGTTCGTACTCGCCTCACAATGCAATACTTAGACATTTGCGACAAGTTTTAACTAATATTTCAATAATTTTAATCAGTCAAAATATCCCATCCCCTCGGCGCTTTTAAGATTGAGGAAAAAATTTCTTTCCCCCTCTGGGTACACCGGGACAAAGGGGAGATAGTAAGGGTTGCTGACTTTTAGTCAGTAATCATTCGCAAGAAAGAAAGATTCCAATATTTGGCGCCGTGTCTTATCACAATAATTTTTTTCTGAATTCTGGTTACCATTTTTTTGATAAAATGACTTACAAACTTTCAAATGCATGTTTTGATTTTACGAGTATTATGAATTTTTTAATACGCTCACAAATGTCTCTTTTTAAGTAAATTTTAAAGTTAAAAATTATTATGTATTTAACTCGGAGTGTGTGTGTGTCATCAAATTTTCTATCGTTAATTTTACCAACTTCTCATCAATCTAGAGCTTTGAAACTTTGGGAATCGTTCTTACTTGCCTAACAATACAATATTTAGACATTTGCGACAAGTTTTAACAAATATTTCAATAATTATTTTTAATGAACTTTGCCACCATATAAAAACGCTGTTTTTAAAAAAGTTG
The DNA here is from genome assembly GCA_019974015.1 of Nephila pilipes. Taxonomy (NCBI): domain Eukaryota; kingdom Metazoa; phylum Arthropoda; class Arachnida; order Araneae; family Nephilidae; genus Nephila; species Nephila pilipes. Next base: position 31,192 of record BMAW01057648.1, on the reverse strand, counting down.
GTTTTTATCTCGAATTATTTAATATAAATTTTAGTCAGAAGTTCAAAAAAATAATTATTCGGAAATTTTGGAGAGGAAAACTGATAGTATTCCCTTCTCCGGCTTATTTTTACATACCCCTCACAAAGCGTATTCGTGATCACCTAATCGAATAAGCTCTATTTGGGGGAAAGAAGGCGAAGTGGTTCTATTCACGTTGTAAGTCCTACAGTAATGGTTACTATTGCCGTTCTAAGACAATTATCAAATGATCGGGGGAAGAAAACTATCTTCGCTCTGAGCCGTGGGGGAAAAGATTACCAAAATGATGTCATTTTGAGAAAAATGAAGTGAAATCTGGAAAAAATATTTCTCTACATTACACTTCATTCCCCCCCAAAGTGAGTCAGTCTATTTAATGAATTTTCTCTCTAAACTGTTTTTCCAAGATAAAACTGGTGGCTGAACTATTGTGTTTTGGAAGCTAGATTTCGGAACAATAATATCCTAGAACCAAAGAGGGAACTTTGAGACTCATCTCAGTTTTCGGCATTCCTTTTTCGTCTTTGTGAATGCTTGTATTCGATTCTTAAATTTATTGAAAATAAGCATTGATCTTCGTTTTTTTTACAAATCTGCATTTAACTGAGCTTGTGTGTGTTAACTGCTCAAACAAGTTATTAACCAAACTTTTGATAACTAACTGCTAAGATGGACAACATTCCTAAAGCATCCACAGCAAATCTAATTCTTAACGATTTTCTTTACAAAATCGTTTTACAGAAACGATACAGTATATTTTCATTTGTTTGAATACCATTATATCATTCTTAACTAACGGGAGATTATATAAAACTATTACATTTGGACATATTGATCAATTTAAGTTAATAACTTAGTAAAATGAAATGAAGTAAATTAATTGCTTTTTGAGATTGAGCAATTTTAGTTTGTGGCGCTGGGATGTTCGCGATTTTCTGTTCACTAACCTTGGGGACTTTTATTGAGATTGATTGCATGAAATAGTAATTTTTTCCCAACCAAAATGAAACTTGATTATGTCAATTAGAGGCAGATAGAAATAAAGGGAAGTGATTTAGATATGATGGCATATAAGTAAAGGGAAATTTAGAAGAGATATAGAAGGTGGCGAATGTTGATATTTGGAGAGAGTAAAAACTATTGACTTGTGGTGTTAATAAAAGTTACTGTTAGGTGACTTCAACTGAGAGTCCTCGGTAAGATAACTTAACTTTTTTTTTATAAATAGTTAGGTTTGCTAAGATTGAGACCCGAAGAGAGTCTATCAATTCCCAGACTTTGATAATAAATAGTTTGGCTGGATTACTCTTGAATTTTCTTAGACTATTTCCTGTCCCTTAAAGTTCAATATATCAAAAAGAATTATGTCACAAGAGCCAGATAATAGAGGAATAGAGTTACAAGCTTACCATATTTTCTATACATATTTAATTTATATGTACATTTTAACGCATTAAATACCGAAAAGATTTTCCAGCTAGTTATCAATTTATTAACTGCATTTACTGATATTGTAAAACTAGTTCCTCAATTGCTCAATAGATGGCACCACGAATCGGCGTCACGTGATAACTCACGCAGTCCCCCCCTATTCCTGAACAAAACCGAGCAGTGTTTAACTCTCGCTCTTATCTTTTCAGCCTTTTCTCGTCTCCCGATGTAGCTAAACTCCGAACGCCAGCGTGCGTTTCGACGCCCATCGTCTATATGCTATAAATTCGGGCTGACATCCCTTCTTCTCCAAGGAAATAGTTCTCTAAATCGAAATAACCTGTATACCGCACCTTTTTTTGTATATATTTCTTTTATCTCTCCTTATAATAAACGAAGTTAAACAATCTCAAGCCTTATCACTGAACAAGTAATTATCATCATAGAATCCGGAAATGAAATACACCCCCTAGACAACCAGCCCTTAGCATAAGAGCAAATATATACAGTTTAGATTCGGGATGTTCAAATCACCCCTCTACATTAACGTGTACATTTTAACACGTTTAACATCGAAATAACACTCAAATTGCGCGAGATACTTGGGATTATTATAATTTCTTACATGCTAAAGTGTCTTAAACTCCTTGTAGAACTTCTTGTCCTCCTTGTATTGTTAGAATTATTAGGCTCAAGGTACGCCTTTTTTCTTCTGCTGAGCAATCAATAGTTAAATATTTTCTAATAAACGACGTTGGAATTATAATTTCAGTTTTTTAAAAAGAAATACCATTTGAAGTTATAGAAAATGTTAATTAATCAAACAAATCCGTATGGACTATATATATTAATTATTTTTTCTGTTAAATAGTAATAATTATTTACGTAACATAAATGATAGTAAAATAGTAATAATTATTTAAATAGAACATAAGTAGTTGTTGGTTTAATACGTACAACTCAGAATTCAGCAGCAGTCTGCAAATTATCGAAGTATCTGATTCTGCTTTATCCATAATCATAGGATGCACCGCATTTTATGTAAAATGAAAAGAACATTAATATACGATTGAAAAGAGGATTAGGAATAAATTACGTAAGACAATGCATATCTTGCCAAAGAAGTATTAGATCATTATACTATCATAATGAACAGGCCGTGGACTCGGGGCTGGCGTAGTTTTCCTTTAGTGGTGGGCTTTCGCCCTGATGTCTCTAAGAACCACCTTATGCGAGGCTGATGCACTGTTAATCTTATTAGGATCCAAATTCCTTCCTATGGCGTGGTGTTGAAGTTTGGAAAGGGAGGTGACAACTCAGGTGTCATTCTCCTCACTTGAACGAGGTTCAAAATTACGAGGTCTTTAGTCAATAACCATTGTGTCGCTGCTCAGTGTGATATTAATTAACCATAAATCAATAAAAAGCTACAGAGAATAAAAATACTAATAAATAGCTTTCCACATTTTTTATCCATTTTTTTACCCTTTTTTTTTTTTAAATAAATCTCTTCTTTCAATATCTTTGTCAGTAAATTTGGAAATTTTCGAGTTCCTTTAGAATCGGCTTTGAACTATTTTTAAAAGATAGTTTAATATTTACTGGAAATGTGATGATCATTTATTATTTCTCTCTCTAGGTAAGCGCTGGAAAATAGGTGATTAGATTTATATCAAGCGTCTGAGAATATGGGAATGAAACAGAATCTATTTGAACACTATTGGAATCTAACAGAACTCTTTTAGTAGTATTATACTTCGGAAAATATTATTTTGCTAAAAATAAAACTCCATCGGTAAATTTTAAGACGATTTTTTTTTTCAAATTCACTTTCAGAATATTTAATTAGGAAAAAAGACATATTTAAACAATATTAACTTGAATGAAAAATAATTCGAGATAAAAACCAACGTTTTTAAAAACAACAATTTCATATGGTGGCAAAGTTTATTAAAATAAATTATTGAAATATTAGTTAAAACTAGTCGCAAATGTCTAAATATTGCATTGTTAGACGAGTAAGAACGATTCCCAAAATTTCAGAGCTCTAGCTTGATGGGAAGTTGGTTAAATTAACGATCGATAATTTGATGACACACTGATACACACACAGACAGATACATAGCAAGCGAAATACATAAAAACGTTGTAATAATTCCTTAATAAATGACGTACTGATACACGTCCAAGCTTACATTCCATCTTTTCCATGTTTTACTAGTTTTATAATGCTTTTGAAAAAATATTCCTTAATTGTCATTCAATTTCCTCTCCATGTAATGTTAATATAATATTCTTCCATTCTTATTCCACAATTTATTTTTGATCTTTTTTTTTTTATTATTTTATTTTATTTAAAATTTCAAAGCATATATCATGCAAGAAAGAATAAATTCCGTCTGTAAAAGTAATTTTCATGCGCCGAAGTTCAGAATAGTACATTTTGCATAATGTTTCAGATCTACAACAACTCCTTTGACATCAATTAATCACGATTTCTTATATTTTAATTGATTTTTATGCGTTTAAAATTATGTAATCTTACATTCGAGTAATCTTTATTTTCCCTTCCCAAATCTATGAAGTTACGGTTCAAAGGTTTAAAATATCACACGATGAAACTCGCACATTTGGTCTTTACATTTCAACTTATCGAATCAAAATGTTCGCTTTCGTAACAATTAATTCGCTAAAACAACTTATCCTCTGAATTTATAATCCCATAGAATATGTAATCGTCACGTTCTTTTTCCTCCGGATGATAATGCTTTTGAAACAAAAGCATTTTCATCCCTTTTCAAGCTTAGATTATTTCCCCGCCACGAAGCTTACGAAATTAAGCCTCGTTTGGATTTGTTACCTTTGATATTTTGTTTGTTTGTTTAGTTGTTTATTTCCCCTCGGAAAAGCACACTGAAATATTTTTTTTTCCAACAGCGGAATGTTACCTAATTAATTTGACTCGTCTTAGTAAGGTATGAGGTAAAGTGCTTTACCCCATGTCGATTCACCCCTTTTATGTGATGTAACATCGCTGGTGACTTCCTTTTCCACTGGTTTGCATCTTTCGGCGCGGTTTAGCCTTTATTATTTTTTTTTAATTTCCGCATCGACATAGCGAATCAAAATAGTAGGCCAACACAAGACCAAAGGCAGGCATTACTAAATTGAACAATATAAGATAATTCGTAGCAAATGTTGTTCAGGGGAAAATGTTTAATACGAAAACTCTTAACTTGGAAAATCGATTAAAACGAAATAAATACGAGGGTGTTTCAAAAAGGATTTGAAGGCAGAGGGCAACATTAAGGTAAATTGTTGTTGCCATTGGGTGCTGCCTCTGTCAAACTGCACCGAAACAAATTTGACATCCATTCATAAGTAGTTTTGATTTGGTAGTCATTTGCTGCCAAATCAAAATTTGATTGCTTCCGCGTCGAGTTGTCACCGTCTGTGAGACCTGGATTTATCATTATACTACGGAAACCAAGTAAAAATCATATCGGGTTGCTTCAAAGAAGCTCCAAATCAACTCCAAAAAAACAGAGAGGATGACCTCATTGGCTGGAAAAAGTTAGAACGAAATATTTTTGAAGTGCGAAAGGCGTCATGATCACGAATACGAGAAACTGAGACTTAGACAGCTGTATAGTGAGTAGTGATACTTACTGAAAACAAACAATTTCTCATACTTCGAACGCCTTCTTTTGGATTTTTTAAGGCTAAAATGAATGACCTTCGTCTCGGTACTCCTCTACTGACAAAATATTGTGTAATTTAATGCATTTTTTTCTTTTGACCCGAAACAAAAATTGCTTAATGCGAATAGATTTCGCTTCTCAGATCGAGACTATTTGACTTTCCTTCTGTTAAATCGAACAAAATAAACAGTGTTTGTTACTGTTACTAGGTTTCTGCTTCTCTTTGAGTCGGTAGAGGCACTGTCATGCTCAAAACAATTCAATCTATTGGTGAGTTAGTTTTCGATCTCGGTGATGAATGTGTAATTCGTGAGTTTTGTTTTTTAAATGAATATATTTTTTACGAGTACAGTGGTTGAAAAATTGGGATGAAAACACACGTCTGTTTTACTTAAAACGAAGGTGGAACTGCTTAAGGATGTTGCTTTAAAAAGAGGAGGACGAAAATGGAATTCTGTAAAGAGTTCGGCATTGCCAACCCTATACGTTTTACGATTCGGCAAGGTTTTAGAGCAGTATGTTTCGAGCCAGAGATAAAAGGTGTGAGAGCTATTAACAATTAACAAATATCTGTAACCTTAAACCTTAAAATTCTCGATTTTTTTTTTTTTTCAAAAAAAAAGTATGTTAGAGCTCCGTCTATTCTAAACATTTTGGTACCAAAAGCTTAACTATACTACATAAGCATCTAGAGTTATCAAGAAAAGTCTTGTTTAATAAGTTTACTTTCTTTTCGTTTTCAATTTTAGCTTCATTTTCCAAGAAAAAAAAAACATTTTAGCTTGCGACTAGGATTTCTCTCAGAAGCTTTAATCTTATTACTCATACTTTGAAATTTCATGCACATGTTTAAATTAAATTACTTCGTGATTTATACATCATACACACAATTTTTAGACATATTATTATCAGAAGAAATCTTATATGACTTTGAATTGAAATTTTCTTTTTAAAATTTCCTAATTTTTTAAACAGTTGAGTTGATATTTTGTTTTTTAGAAAAAGTATGTATAGCTTCAAATTTGAACATTTGTCTATTAAACAGCGTTTGTAAATTTTGATTGATGTTGTAAATAGGAATCCCGCTCGCAGTAAAATATTGATTTTCGTTATTCTGATGAAATCGCGTTTTCTTAAAATTACTTAGAATTATGAGAAAGAGTGTAAATATAAAAGAATATTATATGGTAAATATGTAAAGTTTCTGCTTTGTTTCATTAATAAGTTCTTTTGATTTGAAAAATTATGTGTTTTCGCTTACACGAATAGTAATTGTGAGACCTGAGATTCTTATACGAGGTGCAGATATAAAATAACGAGACTGGTGCTGTTATAGAAGAAGTACGCATGCGCCAAACATTAGCAATCGACAGCTATATAGCGTAAAACCTTCTCTTTCGATTGCAGTGCCTCTAGCTTCTGTGAAAAAATCCGTGTTTCCGTAAACATCGTTCGCATAGGAGTTATATATTTGTATCGCCAGAAATATTATATGTGACAAATTGTTGTGAAATTTCACACGAAACTTAGAAAATCAAATACTGAAACATATAATTTATTGAAAGAAGAGTATAAACAGTGAATGATTCTCGCGTCCAAGTGTTTTTGAGAGGTTTAAGTGATTTCGAGATGGTCGAGAAGACGTTGAAAATTATTCACATCCGTGTCGCCCTTCCACGTTCAAAATTGTTGCCAATATCGAAAAAATCGGTCATCTGGATCGATCTGACCGTCGGTTTAGTATTTCTGAGACTGTAGAAATTGACAAAGAATCTTTACGGCAAAATGTTTCCACCAATATATTGCCCCGGCTCCTTCCACATTGCCTGTCAAGAGGTTTCTAGCCAAGTACAGCATCTCAATATGAGAACATCCGCCTTATTCAACGGATATTCTGCCATGCGCCTTCTATCTGTTTCCTTTGGTGAACTCTGCATTAAAAGGAACAAGATGAGAGTCGCTGAAGCTGTGAAAGAGAAAGCGGCACGCGTTTTAAAGAAGCTGACGGAAGACTTCCAGCACTGTTTCGAGCAATGGAAGATTCGTGCGTTGAAGAAGATGGAGCGATGAAGGGATAGAGGAGAGATTTAAATTGAAGGTGATAATAAGTAAATATGTGTATAGCATCAAAGTAAAATGTTTTACAGCTTCAATCTCGTTACTTAATAGCCATACCTTGTATAACAATTACAATCTACTATCGCGCTATGTAACACATTGATCAATAACTCCCCGAGACTAACCCAGAGATGGCGCTCGTAGTAAACCAGTAGCCAGGTCTTTCTAGAGTACTAACCTTTGCTTGAAACGTGTCAAAAGTTTAAGTCGATCGGACCAGGAAAAAGGTTTTTTGAAGTGAAGTGAAAAAGGTTTTTTCCAAGTGGGTGCCGCGATTGCTTTCGATGGAACAAAAACAGCAACGAGTCGATGATTCAGAAAGCTGTTTATCGCTATTTACTCGCAACAAAAAAGATAAAAAAAATTTTGCAAAAAAAATGTTGTTTTCAATGTTAGACTCGGGAGTTATTGATCGATGTGTTATACATGACCATTCACATTTTTTTTTACCTGCGACTGATGGCAGAAATTATCCCTGTAGTTTTCCCACAGAAATCATTATATAACATTGATTCGATTCGTGCCTCTTTTATGGAGTTACACCCTGTACACGAAGATACAGAGAACGCCATTGCGTATTTGGTCCAAACAAGTTGGTTCTAGAATGCTTCCATATCAGGATCTTTATAGCTGGCAAGAATTAATGAAGCGTTGAGCTATTCACAGCAATAAATATTTCTTTTTGCATGTTATTTTATATAGTACTTTTATTTATCGCTCTCTGTGCGTGTTGCCGCATTCGCCATAAACTGTTCTTTTCCATAAACCTTACGTAGAAATAGGTATCAAGATATATTTCTTTTTTTTTTTTTTTTTTTGCTTTTGAGGCATATTTTTCGATTTCCCTCGCCATCATTGGTTGCTAAATATTTATTAAACTATTTGAATGATACCTCTGATAGGCCCAGAAGAGATTTACACTGACTGAAAAATCTGATTTTTAATGGAAATAAATTATTTTCTTGCTAAAATATAGAGTTGTTTTTCTCAAATCCTTGTCAGGTTGCTAGTTAACCGAATCACAAGAATTAATCTCTGTGCAATATTTTCAGATCAGTTTCTGCATGGATTACTATGTCTACAGATAAATTAATTATTACGCTAATACTTAACGCTAAATAATTTATAAATCACACTTTTAGAACGCAAGTACAGTGCCCTCAAGAGATCTATGATAAATAAATCAATAGCGCATTTCAATCGGTTACACAATCTCTACCTCCCAGGAAACGAACATTTTTTTCCCTCCAATCAGTGAAACTCATCAACTTAAATTCCTTCTCCGAACTCTTTAAACCTCGAAAACTCAGTGAAGTTCAAGGTGTTACAGGTCAAAAAGTTTAAGAACCTCTATCTAAACGAAAACACCATTAAAACAATTCGAATACCATTCGCTTTCATACGTATATCTTTAAAAATCAATTGCATAATTATTTTTTTCAGCAACACGAGCGTAGGAACAAGCAATATAAAACTTTACGAAAAAAAAAAATTAAATGATTTTTTTTTATGCTCTGAACACTTTGTCAAAGATATCCTTTAATTGGACACCTGCGTGTCTGATATTATCGAAAACAGTCGGCGCGTGTCGTAAAAGTTAAGTGAGCATGGCGAAAGTTGCAGTTAATGTAACTTCTGCTCGTGCGGCAGAAATTTAGAGAAATCTTCCGAACAAACGATTTTCGTTCGGCTGCAGAAGACCTAAAAATATTGTTAGTTTTAGTCTAATTTTGCTCTTGCATTTGTAAAGGATTTAGAGCGTAAACTTAACTATCTGTTTATATGGAGACTGTTTTTAATGGTATTTAATGAAAATCAGCGAAGCTTTGAAATAAATGTCTATATTTAGAACAAAGAAACACATTGCTTAGAAATCGTTCTGATGAAACTTTTTTTGGTGTTAGTTATATAAGAACAAATGCAGTGTTACAGTTTTAGGATGTAAGTCAGTAACTCTGAAGTTTTAAGATTACTTTTAGTTATTCAGTGAACAATTTTAAAAAAAGATCTTATAGAATGACTAAATAAATGAAATTACCAGCGTGGAAAAAATCTTGGAATGCGTCACGAGTTTAACTATAGAGCAAACGAATTTTTTGCTGATAGTTATAAAAAATCAATAAAGAAACAGAATCCGCGTATCTCTTCTTCTATTCTGATAAAGTTAAAATCAAAAGAAAAATCGTAAATTGATTTACAAATTCCTTGTATATTGTGATGAAATTGTAGTCAATAGCAGCAGTAGCAATATCCAATATCCCTTGGAACAAAGTACATATGTTTCGATTCAAGATTTGTATTCATGTTGTTTAGAAATTAAAGGAATCAAAGAAATTACGCGGTTTTACCAACACTACTAGCTATAAAATTCACTTTGGTAGGAATTGCAAAGGAACAACAGAGTAGTCTAAAAGCCACTAGACAATTTAAAATTAATTTCTCAGCAATTAATTCTTTTAATTTCAGATTATTAAGATTGTAATTGTTTATTAACGCCGCACTGAGAATCAACGCGTGGTTTATCGACAACGGAACTCATAATTTTGAGCCTCGATCAAGCGACGAGGGCAGTCTGCATTGGTACCTCCCTCTCTAAACTTCCACACCACGCCCATGGGATGACAAGGGACCTTGGCCATTTAACGGGCATCTGCCCCACTACACGGTGGAACTTCATTGGCGTTGAGGCTCAAATCTCCGACTCGACGAAAATAACGCCCACTGTGAAACCGCGGCCACACTTTGGGTCTACTTTATTACTTTATTATGATTGGGAGCCTCACTTTGTAAAAGAACCGTGTCAAATGTAAATAATCCTTTCTTTATTGTAATTCAGAGTTGTTGAAAGTGTTAGAATGATAGAAAAAAGAGGGCGTAGCGAGAATGTTGAGTATACTATATAGGGACAAGCAAATCTAAGATGATCTTTTAAGAGTATATATCTGATTATAATCCAGTCACCAGAAGTCTATTAGGTTCAGATCCAGTTTATGCAACTTTGCGATTTGTTTTGATTAACATAGGCAGAATTCTTAATTATAACCTTTGGTTAAGTCTTCCGTCTACCTGCCGTTTTGAATTCGTGAACGTAATGTTAATCCTATAGAATTTCAACAACAGTCCTCAAATCTTTACCATTCTCTCAATTAGAATGCAAAAAAATTCATTCGAAAGAGCAAAAAATAATGAAGATTTCTGTGGAATTACATTTTTCTTCCGCTTCTCAAAAATATTTTCAACCCCATTTTAATTATTCGTTTGTGAGTTTTCTGGTCTTTAAAAAAAACTGGAAAGAAATTGTATTTCCATAGGAGCCTGCATTATTTTTTGCTTTTTCGAATGCACTTTTTGTGCATTCAAATAGATTAAAAAGGTAGAAATTCCATAGGTTTAACATTATGTTCACGAAATCAAAGTTGCCGGTAGACGAGAGCCTTAAGGTCTAGGTCATATGAATGGTACTGATCATTCTAAGACAGAATAATATTTATTAAATATTTATCGGCAATTTAGTTATTGCATCAGATGGATCTTAGTAAAAATAACAATTCCAGTTCGTTACAGTGTTCTTTAATGGAATTAGATTTCTAATAATCGCATAATTTCTCGATTATACAAAATGAATTACTCAAATTGGGGGAGCAAAATGTCTTATTTTTTTTCTTTATTTTCAATTTTGAAAGCAGTTTTTGGGCTTGTCTCTCCTCATCGACGTTACTGTGTATAGACATCTTTTTCCTTTCAGCCTACAACTCTCTCAAGTTACTTGCATATATATATTTGGTGATAGCCAAGCAGTGTTGCCTCTCGTGACGACTGAACACGTTCTGTATGCAAATTAATTTACGATAGATGATAATGCAACAAGAAAAGTACCTACTAAAGTATATTAGATATTAAAATGTTTCAGCTTTCTTGGGTCACAAAGCAACTACGAGAATCGATAGATTTAAATTAAAATAACTCAAAAATTTAAAAATTTCTTTTAAATAGAGGTTTTGGATCATCAACAATACAATAGTTTATATTAATCCGATTTTTGCAGTTCGTTATGAAATTCTAAGACTACTAAAGAATTTGAGCATTTCTGAAGAAGACGTTGCGGCGGCTGTCTTCAACAACAGTGCCAGATGTTAAGATGCTGTAATAACTCTCCCGAATGAGACATCTCTTTTGGCTGAGTTGATAAGGGCGCAGTAAAAAGCGACCGGTCAACTTTTCTTAGGATCAATGGTCAAAGGGTTCGAAACAGCCTCCACTAACCAGGGTCATCAATAGCTACATTGGGACCCAGGACTTGAGCGCTATATGGCAGCACAGCCTAGACCTACTGGTTGTACGTGTCCCCGATGCAAAATACTTACTTCTATGTGCCTTATTAAGATAACCACTCATAAATCACAACTATTGATATTCTGGCCACTGTGCCCGAGTTTATGAGACCTGCCACTCAACTAGAGGCAGTCGATGATGCCCAACGGAAAATATTCCACACTAAATTCAATACTACAACAAGGGGATGAATATTAATTGCAGTAATGGTAGGAAAAACGACCTTCTCTAAAATATCATTCAGAATGTTTCTTTTCGTATTCTCACAATGATACTAGAGGGGGAGTGGATGGCGGTTCTCTTCAACAACAACGCCAGAAGTTAAGATGCCTTAATAATCACCCCGCTTGAGACGTCTCTTTTGGCATGGTTGATAAGGGTGCAACAAAAAGCAATCGGTCAACTTTCTTCGGAACCAGTAGTCAAAGATTCGAACGCTCCAAGGTCAACTGTCCTTCTCTTCCACTGGGTCGAAAAGCATCTAAAGCCGAAACATAATAATCAAATTCAAGCGTGTGAGTAAAAGAGACTGTGATTCATTTTATATAACATGACCAACTTTCAAAATTAATCTACATTTTATTAAGATCTACTTATTTTTCTAAAAAATTGAAAAGGTGTGGGGGTAGAGTCTGATAAGAAATTTTAAGACCTGAAAAAATTAGCATATTGTACGTCACATCAGAATTTTTTTAAAAAACTCTTGCTTTAATATTTCATGATCTCAATACCTATGAAGCAAAGGTGCCTGTTTTGATTGAGTTATCTGCGATTTATTTCAAGTTGTCGAGACGTAAAAAGTTATTTAAGAGCGAAGTGCGAAATATTTTATTTTATAAAGGTATTAGTAAATCTCTGTGTGTGTGAAAAAGAAGTAGTAAGATTAATGAAGTGTTCTTAAACTACCATTCATAATGTCATATAATTAGAAAAGATGTTTCAAACAAAAATAAAACGATTTGGAAGAAAAATCATTCTGACAACACGGGACGATCTATAAATCCTTCGACTGTGCACTAAAAATGTTTTTCAACTGGTAAAAGTTTGGAACGCTTCACGTGTTACTGTTTGGAAGAGTCTTAAATCAAAATTTATGGAAATGAAGAAAGCGTCAAAGTTATTGAAACATCAATAAGAAGAAAAACTTAAAAGGGCTAAGAAATGTCATGTCATGGAACAGTGAGTTGAAAACAAACTATATTTTCTATTGAAAAGAAATTTAATTTTGATGGATCCACTGGCTACAAGCACTATTGGCTTGACGTGAGAAAAGAACTGAAAGAATATTTCTGTCGACTAATGGGAGGAAAATCTGTTATCTTTTGAGGAGTATTTAGTGTGTGTAATGATGAATTGTGGGACAGTGAATTTCAAAGCATATAAACTCTGCCCAATATCAGTCTATGCTAACATATATGATTATCTGATAACGATTGGCCGTTTATTAGGTGGCTCTAACCGGATATATCAGAATAGCAATGATTCTTGCCATACTTCTAAATTTACTCAGGAATAGTTTTAAAAAGATAGAGAAAAGACGTATTGCTATGGCCAGGTCGAAGTCCAGACTTGAACTCCGTGGAAAACCCTTTAGGTATAGTATGTCTAAAATTTAATGCTAATGGTAAACAGTTTTCTTTTATCTATAGACCAGATTGGTTGATTGAGGTCGCACCAGAAGTGACACAAGAGCTATTACAGACGGACCTCATAATTTTGAACCTCGCTTAAATGAAGAGGGTGACACTTGAGCTGGTATCCCCTCTCCGAACTTCCATACTATGCCAACGGAAGGACTTTGAGTTTAGTTTAGTTTAGTTTTTATTAACGTCGCACTAGAAGTAACACGAGGGCTATTGGTGACAGATCTCGTAATTTTGAACCATGGTCAAGGGACGAGAACGACATCTGAGCTGGCATCCCCTCTCCTAACATCCACACCCCGCCAACGGGAGGACTTTGGGCCCCGAACAGATTTAATGTGCATTAACCCCGGCTATACGGCGGGTCTTTGGAGGCCAAGGATTGAAACCGCGACTGAACGAAAACCGCCGGCCTCGAGTCTTCGACCTTGACCACTAGGTTACAGTGGCCCTGGAAGGACTTTGAGCCACGACAGATTTAACAGGCATCAGCCCCGACTATACGGCGAGTCTTTAGTGGCATCACAGGCTCGAATCTCGACTCGATGAAAATCGCCGGCCGTGATCATGACCATTAGGCTACCGCTGCCACCCATAAATTGGAAATAGCCATAGTAATTGAATGGCACAATATTTCTGAAATTGAACCTAACCATTAGATTATTTCAATGAAATACAGGGTGTTTCAGTTAATCAGGAAAATTAGAGGACCAGTATCATATTAATTTTCAGATTTTTTTTTTAAATTCTTAGATCAAGTGGTCTTATAACTTGTTAATAGTGATCTCTCATTTATTTCTAATATTTTTATTAATCATTTATTACATTATTTGAAATTATTGAAACCTAATTATAATAAATATATAATATTTCATTCGCATAAAATTATATTTGACACTTATATTTATTTCATAATTTTCAAATTTAAAATGATCTTATCACTTCTCAGCTGACTGTACTTTCAGATGTGACCAGTACTGGGTTTTGTATAGGAAATGAAATATGCTTCTACATTGAAACTCATTTACAATCCCTTTTCCAATGCTACCCTTAAGCTCGAACTGACCAAAATGATCTTACTGTTATTAATTAAATGTGAATGTATCGAAGAACATACAGTTTATTTTGAACTTTCCTGGTATTTCTTAGAATAAGAATCAATTTCTCCCCGAATTTCGGGCTAAGCAAATTTACCTAGAAGTTACGAGGCTTACTCTGAAATGTTTGAGACAAGGGCAAAAATATGAGCTCCAAAGGATTATATGTTGGATATCTGAGTTCCAACACTTTTATGTCTGCAAACAAAAATCTGTGGCAGCAGTAATGATTTATCAAACTCAGAATAAATTTTGAAATAGATGAAAATGGAGTTGACGTGAGATCATCATTGCACTATGATTTTCTATTATTTTAAAGTGGGGCTAAATCAAGAAGAATATCTTCAACGTCTACAATTAACACATGGAAGTGAAGAGCCATATTGGTCTACTGTATTATTCAGTCCTGGATAAAGATTACACAGGAAGACCTTTGTCAGTGGAAAAGATGCATTCTCCATTCGAAGAATACAAATAGCTGTACTTACCAAATGATACAGAAGGAACTTAACATTGAATCCACAGCTATACAAAAAATTATTCATGAAAATTTACATTAAAATTATTGTGTCATGGTTCCTTATAATTTAGCAGAACACCAAAAGTGGAACATGTCAGAATCAGCAAAGAAGCCTTAAAATTACTTAACGTTAGTGAACGCCGTAATATTTTTGAAATCAGAAATGACGATGAAGCGTACATACCAGTTTTTGATTTTCCTACACATCAAGAAAGTAAAGCATGGGGTTTTGAAGGTGACCCTAAACCAACAATTGTGAAAAGACAGCGACCACTGAAAAAAGTAATGTATACTACTTTCTTCAGATGTAAAGGACTGCTCAAATCCTTAAAACGTAAGGGACAAAAGTCAGTTACAGCTAAAAGGTTCAACCTTCAGTGTCTTCCTGAATAAGTGAATGTTAGGTGACTTTTGTTGCACAATGATAATGAATCTTCTCATCAATATAATCTTCACATCAATGTCAATATAATAAAACATAAGCCCTTATTCTCCTGATATTGCTATGAGTGACTTTTAGCTATTTCTGATTTTAAAAAAAATTGATAACGAAGATTTTGTTCCAAAAACGAGAATTATAAGTCCATGAAAGCATAACAGGTCAATTGAAAAGTCCCCGGCCTGACACATAGATGGCTCTACTAGAATTAAATCCATATGTTTTTCAGTTAGCCCTAACCCTCAACAGATGCGTGTATAAATTTGACAGCTGTCGGATCTTTAATTTGTGAGTTATAGCATTTTGAGTGAAGCAACTTTTGTTATTGTGAAAAAAATGGATAAAAAGGAATTTCACATGTTGATAAAATATTGCTTTTTGAAGGGAAAAAATACAGTTGAAGCAAAAACTTGGCTTGGTATGCTAAGTTTAGACGTGGTGAAATGAGCACCGAAGACGGTGAACGCAGTGGACGCCCAAAAGAGGTTGTTACCGACGAAAACCTTAAAAAATTCCACAAAATGATTTTGAATGACCGTAAATTGAAAATGAATGAAATAGCAGACACTCTAAAGATATCCACTGAACGTGTACATCATATCATTCACGAATATTTGGATATGAAAAAGCTCTGTGCAAAGTGGGTGCCGCGCAAGCTCACTTTTGACCAAAAACAACGACGAGTTGATGATTCGGAGCAGTGTTTGAAGAGGATCAAGCGTAATAAACCCGAGTTTTTGCGTCGATATGTGACAATGGATGAAACATGGCTCCATCATTTCACTCCGAAGTCTAATCGACAGACATCTGAGTGGACTGCACACGATGAACCCGCTCCAAAGCGTGGGAAAACGCAACAATCGGCTGGCAAGGTTATGGCGTCTGTATTTTGGGATGCGCATGGAATAATTTTCATTGACTACCTTGAAAAAGGAAGGACCATCAACAGCGACTATTACATAGCGTTATTGGACCGTTTGAAGGACGAAATCGCTGATAAACGGCCGCAGTTGAAGAAAAAGAAAGTGCTGCTTCAAGACAATGCACCATGTTACAAGTCAGTGAAAACGATGGCAAAAATCCAGGAATTGGGCTTCGAATTGCTTCCTCATCCACCGTATTCTCCAGATATGGCTCTCCAGTGACTATTTCCTGTTCTCAGATCTCAAAAGAATGCTCGCTGGGAAGAAAGTTTCGTCGAATGAAGAGGTGATTGCCAAAACTGAGGCCTATTTTGAAGCAAAGGACAAATCGTACTACAAAAATGGTATCGAAAAGTTGGAGGGTCGCTATAATCAGTGTATCACCCTTGAAGGGAATTATGTTGAATAAAAAAAACTAATTTTGCCAAAAAAAATGTGTTTTACTATGGTAGGCAGGGGACTTTTCAATTGACCTGTTATTCATATAGGAAATAATTCGAGCAAACTTATATAAAACTTGGTAAGTTTAATCGGAACTATTATGCCATATCTCAAAACTTCCAGCGTGACTCTCGTATTACAAGAACTTATTCCGTTTTTGAAGAAATTACTTTAACAAATGATCTGTGAATTCTGAGTAAGACATAAAGATTATTTAAAAAATCAATTAATACGGTAGTTTTCCTCATTCTGAGAAGCACCAAAGTTATTAAACTGATAAAGACGCAACATTTGTTCGATAATTTGTATAAAATAAACAAAAGAATTAAGGCAACCGAGACGTTAACAACAACAACAAAAATGATCTTACTTTATGCCAATTTAAATAGAACCCACTTTCTAAAATTAAAAATAATGGAAATAATATTTTAACATTAACAGCCATATACTGATATATTTTTTTATTCAAAGCAAGTCCTTTTATTTACTTAAATAATTATGTTCAGTAATTAATAATCGACAGCTGCATTTTTATTCGTTGAATTTGTGTGTGGTCGTGTACTTTGCATAAACTCACACTGCTTTTGTAACTACGAAAATTTGTAGAGTAAGAAAAGCATATCATTCTATATACTGCGTGTAACTATAACTTCAAAACTTTAGCCCAATAACATTTTTTTGTGTGAAATTTTATGATTTAATTTTCTTAATTTTTATACAAATACTCTTCTATGCCTAAATTTTGTAAAAGTTATCAGAAAAAAAATCATCATAACTGTATAGCAAATGACCTCGTTTTAAAATGTTCAAACTATCAACATTATGGATATAATGAAGAATTGTTTGAAGAATATCTATCAGAATCATTAAAAAGTCCATTTCTGAGAAAAATGCAAATAAGGATATTTTC
Source organism: Nephila pilipes (assembly GCA_019974015.1). Taxonomy (NCBI): domain Eukaryota; kingdom Metazoa; phylum Arthropoda; class Arachnida; order Araneae; family Nephilidae; genus Nephila; species Nephila pilipes. The sequence continues at coordinate 13,616 of BMAW01057648.1, read as the reverse complement.
TCTGTGGTGTGGCACATTGATTTACAATTTTAAAACTCGATATTTCCTGATATGCTATTTATCACATCTATCAGTGAAGTTCTCTCGATTTTTAACAAAAATTTTAAGAAAATGCGATAGTTGAGGCATTTAATGTTTATGTTACCTTTCCGTATACACCTACCAAGACGAAAAGAAATAGCATTCGTTGAAAACAACGAACAAGAAAGTAGAAAGAAGCTTACTGAGGAAACGTTCGGCTTAATCGTGCCTAGGGAAATGGGAAATGTTTTCATAAACGCCATTTCCACAACAATAATAACTTCTAGCGGATGTTAAAACGCTTAAGAAACCATATCACACACATTCTTCGACAACAAGGGCACGCTGCATTTAGTACAAAAGTTCGACTGATTAAGGTAAAGCAATCTGATTAGACATATAGCATTTTTAAAATTCCATTAAACTAGCATTTTTTTTTAAATTTGATGTGAAACGTCAGTGAAATTAATGCAAGAAGTAAATGTTATTCAGATTTTGATAAAAAAAAAAAAGGACATATTAAATAGAAAACAAAGGTAAAACCTATTTTTCGCTTTATTTAAAATTTTATTTAATTCTTGATATCGGAGAATGTTTCGAAATTTTTCATAACTCTACTCGTATATTATATACATATATGTGTGTGTGTGTGTGTATTTCAAAAATTTGGGAGAATTAAAGTTTTAGGGGATTTTTAGAATTATTCAATACCGGGATTGGTTTTCAATCATGGCCGCGGGTTTTTAGTTTCGATTCACGAGCTGGTTATAAAAAGGGACTTTTCCTTCCTTTAGAATGCCAAGTTTAAGTACGTGTAGGAATTTAATAAGTTTACGCGCTAAAAGTTAATTCGTCTGTCTTCTCCAATATAAAAGTTAGCAGTGTATTCAAGAGCATTACCGCACTTTTTCTATTTCGATATATCGAGAGGCGAGGATTTTCGAATCTGTGTTGATCACAACAACATGCAGCTCGATGCATCTCCCTTCCTTCTATGGATCGTTCTATCGATAAAGAATAAGTGTGTGTGTGTATGTGTAAATATTTCTAAGTAACTATGGTAGACATGTAATCAAGATCGCGTGTTCGTATCTTAATTTCACTTAAGACCCGACGGATTGTAAGGCTAATATCATGATTGCGAACTCGTGAAGAGCATTGTATCATTTGGATCATCAAAGATAATCTTCTGAATTAATTCCAACATTTTTTTTTTATTTTTGTTCATTCATTTATATGAATTTTTATACTTTTTTTAAAAAACATGTTAAGTTTATTGACTGTCTTCTTCAATCAATCATAAATATATATTCGGATGTAACTTGCATTTCATTGCTAATTAGATATCTTAAATGTCTCTAGTGATACAGACAGAACATGACTAAAATATACCTTATAATTTGAATTTTTAAATTAGCATCATTAACTCTCTGAAACCGGATAAAAGTACAGTCTTAAAATACGTATGCATAAAATTGTATGAAATTTCAAAATAGATTATCTGATTAAAACTTCTTGTAATTAGCTTTATTTAATGCAGTCGTATTATATTAAAAATTATCATCTAAGACTTTTCAGCCATCAAAATATTCTTACATACAAGGATTCTTCTATTAAAGTAAACTAAACCCTTCTATAATCCTAACAAAAATGAAGTCGGTAAGCTATCAAATGCAAAAAAGTTATGTGTGCAACGTGCTGCTTTAAATTCTTGAAGAAATATCATTTTTCTGGCGCAAAAAGATAAAATGGGAAGAAAAGTCGGGAAATTAATTAAGGAATAGTAATGTGTCAGTTTACAATTTTAGAAGAGGATGTTTAATTAAATTTTTTTTAAGTTAAAGATTTAGGTGACGATGTATGTGATATTTTAAAAAACAAAAGTTTTTATTGTTAAGGGTTGAGATATAAACCGAATCATGCATTTTCGAGAGAAGCAGTTTTAAATGAAATAAAATACAAATCGGATAAAAAACTGAATTAAAAAAGTGTAGAATAATTTTTTCACATTTTAATTTAATAATGAGATTTAAATACTAATAGTTTCTGTTTTCACGATAAAAAAAATTGTTACATCTTTCAATAAGAAAAAGAGAATTTGTAAAAATTAAATTATCATTATTAATAAATAATTATAAATTAAATAATTATTATGCTTATCAGGCATTACAGATTAAAACTAGAATTCTATGAATATTCGATTAAGAAATCTGGTGTAATTCACTAAAAATTAGTAATTAATAAAACTTCAGATTTCCTAAGCATCAGGGTGTTATACATTGGTGCATTTATTGCTCTTAAATTTATAATCGAAGAAAATATGTCAGTAATTTGTGACACTGATATATATATATTATGATAAACAAAATTTTTGGAGCAGAATTGAACAAATATTAATAAATCATTTTGTTTTAAATCTTTAATTTTATTAACTAATTTCTTATGTTGAACTATAAAAAAATGCTAAATCACAATATTTGTCTCATTAAACATATTTTTTTTTCATTTGAAATTCGTTATTAATAAATAGTACTACATTTTAATTTACAATATCTTCGAACCCACATTCAGTTGGCGAGAATGAAATAAGGATAAATGATGAAATATAGTACATTAAAATTCATTGCAAACCTAAATCTGTTGCACGCTAGTTTCGGTTCTTTCAACTTCGATCAGGTTGAACGGACAGTAAGAGTTTAGATGTTCCCATCTGTTGCGGCATAACTGAAATACTCGCGCATCTTCTGTTTTCATTTCTCTCCGAATTTGTGTTTACATAGAACGCAAAGGGGTTCACACTTTTTAACTCGAAAATAACTTTGCAAATTTGTGTTTTAAGTCTTTGGATTTTTCTGTGGATCATACTGAACAGGGTAAGTTTATAGTTCGTTTCATTTATTTTAAAATTTTAATATCCAATCATTCTCTTAATATCCGTTTGTAAAAATATATTATTTGGTCTTTTTAAAGAAATCGCTTTAAAACCGCTTGAAGATTTGAAATATGGTTTTGCTTTAATAAATTATTTTAAATGCAAAAATATAGATAAGATGAAACTGCTCATTGGAAAACTTATTTATTTTTTAAATTGCTAGTATTATATTTTTTTGCAGGATTGTTAAGCATTTATCAAAAAAAAAAAAAAAAAAAAAAAGAATAAAACTGTTTGGGTATAAAATGAATTAAATAAAACTATTAATATGTTACTTAAAATATATTAAATATAAAATTTTCAAATTTTATTTTGAAGTAACTTGAAAATTAAAGAATCATCTTATCTCTGCTTATATATCAGAAAGAATGCATTGCTTAACAAAAAATTGAGCAAACTTTATAAAAATTAGGAAACATTTGAAAAAAGTAAATGTATTCATTGATCCATTTTATAAAAATGCTATTATAATAGGTATTGCAGATATTCGGTTTGAAATTTAGATTCAACAAATATTTTCTGCTATAAAGAATAAAAATTGGCAATAATTTTATTCTTGACTGATAAATATGCACTTAAAGACACTTTTTTTTGACAAATAATTAAAATTTTAAATATATTTCAATTAAAATTTTTAAAAATCTTTCAATGTCTTATAATGAGCAATAAGTACTCATTATTATGAGTATTAAGTACTGTTAAAGTTGTATGAGCCTTATACATTTGAAAAATTTTGATTTTTTTTTAAATAATAATTATACTAACAGTTATTTAGATTCAAATTACTAGGGAAAATGTAATCATATTTATAAAAAATCCTCAGTCACGTGTGAAATAATTTTAATTAAAGTACACTTTCTAAGCTTAAGAAAATTTGAAAAAGGAAAAAAAAAAAAAAATACACGTATAATACTAAAAAAGACGTATGAGAATGTCTGGATATGTTAAGGAAGCTGTGTAATTTGAAATAAATGTAGCAATTGTAAAATATTAGGCTATAAAACTGATGATATTATCCTACATTTATCTATTATAATTTTGGTGTACGGAAATAGTAATATCGGTACCCATTACCAAATCATAGACAGAAAAAAAGAAAAAAAACACCTAGTTTCACTCTGAAACCTGTTACCGTATTCTTTATCATTTTCTTCTTTTCTTTCAATAATTTGAGTGTTTGAGAATTCTTTTAAACAGAATTTTTTTTTAAATTAACCACTGAAAAATAAAAATGCAAGTTTGTGTCAAAATGTAACTTTTTTACAAATATACATCAAAGTTCAGTCAAGGATATATGATTCGGAACATTTTCATTTTTGACTATCTGTAACGTATTCAATTAAAAAACGCCAGTCAACCGCAACGTATGAAAAGACATATATATGAAAAGAAAGGTTATTTAAAATGATTATATAATTGAAAAAATTGAAAAACTTTTTCTTTTATACATTACGCAATTATTGAAAATTATACATAAAAATTATTTCTTTTTGGGATAATAATTCATTCCAAGCACAATTTTTCTGTTTTGCTTTAGTTTTCCTCAATTTTTTGATAAAAGTTAAATTTATTGGTGTAAAATATTTATTCCAATTAAGTAATTGTTTAACAATAGTAATTTGGTAATTGTTGTTTTAATTTTATTAAGATATTTTTTCAGAATTTTAATTAAAGTTGATTAATTAGTAAAAGTAGATTTAATAATATTAAATTGAACCTTTACTAATTAAATAAATCTACTAATTTTTACTAATTAAATTAGTAGATTTATTTAATTAGTAAAAGGTTCAAAATATATATTATACAATCATAAAAATTTTATAAATGTCTTAAATTCCCTCAGCTTTGATTAATTCGCAAAAAATAGGATACATTCATAAACAATTATTGTTATAGAAATTATTGGGAAAATTATTAAATGTAGAACTGTTTCCTTACAAAAAGACTTTGAGTATCATATGTATATGATACTCACGGTCTTTGGTAAAGTTTTCAACCTGGGAAAAAATTTCCTTTAACAAAAGTGTATTTTATTTGATATTATAATAAAATTAGAAGTTGTTTTTGAGAGAATTCTAGAAACTTATTGATCTATGTATTTCGAAATTAAGCGACAACAAAAAGAACTAAAAAGAAAGTTGTACATATCAAAAATAATAAATTTAAAGCCTTGTTTTTTGTCAACTAAACGCCTTTAATTAAAAACATATGAAGAAAATTCCTATTTCAGTTACACTGTAATTTTTCATGAGATTAGAGGAGAAATAATATTTTAAAAATAGTTAAAATTGTCTGACTCTATGGACTACTTATATTTAAAAGTTTCATCTTTAATTACATGGTTTAATCTAAATAATTATTAATAATAAAAGGCCATCAGGCTCTAAGTAATGCTATTTTTAAAGTTTGGTTAAAAATACAAATTATCCATTGAGAAGGAAAAAAAACCTTTTTTTTTTTATTTCGCGGAATCAGATTTAAAATTAACGCATCATACCAAAATATTATGCAATAAAATCAAACAAAAAACCTGATTTGGTATTCTAAACCCATATGACAGCTATCATGTTTTCAAATAATAATAATCTTCGAAATGATTTAATTTTTTTTGTTACTTATTATTTTAAAGCCAATCATTCGTTGTTATGCAAATTTTTATTATATATCTTCCCTTAGATAAAGTTAATTTTATATTCAATAGTATAAAAAATGACACTAAATTCAAAATTTGAAAATTATGATTTAAATTTACGGAAAATTGTATGGTAATTGTTTCTCCAAATGGTTAGTATGCATAACAAATTCTTTTCAGGTAGCATATCATGGCTCGAATAACTTCAAAAATTTTCCTTGTAATTTTTATTTTTACGCCAGAAGAAAGCATAAAATAAAGGAAATGCTGGAAATAAAATAATGTTTTCTTGACAAACTGAATTAAATATATTTTTTGTATCCGAATGTAGTCAACTATGAAATTATTTAGTTTAAGCATAACTTATTCAATTTCAAATTGTTATTGATTTTATTACATACAGTTTGAAAAAAAAACTTACTTTATCAAAAATCCAATAACAAATTCAGCTTTAGTTTATGAATAGCAAAATATTACTTTAATTTTTTAATCAGGTAATAAATTGTATTATAGTTTCACTAAAGTAAGCAATTATATATTTCAAAGCAGTTTTTTCACAATTTATTAAAAAGTTAATTTAATAAAAATAATAAAACATCTTCCTTCAATCATCTTGGAGATTTTATATGATAACAAAAATTGTGATAAAATGCGAACACTGATTTTGCTTAAAGTTCCTGTCCACCAGTCATTTTAATTTTGTGAACGTAATCGCATGGAATTCTAATTTCCTACTCAAACTTAGAATATTTTACCTATATGAAGGCTTTAAAGGGGAAGGGGGTGCGTCAGAGAGATAGAAAAAATAATGATGATTTCTTCAGAACTACACTTTCTCTCCAACTTTTGCAAATATCGTACAATATTTTTAAAACTGAAAAATCTATGAACGAATCATTAAAATATTTTTAAAAATCCGAGGAAAAATGTAATTCCTCAGAAACCTTCATTATTTTTTGTTCTTTTGGATGCATTTTACTGCATTCAAATAGATGAAATATTCTAGGTTTGAGGTGGAAAGTAGGAATTCCATAGGATAAACATTACGTTCACAAAATCACTGTCCGGTAGACGGAATCTTAACGTTTCGTTATGTTTTAGAATTTTCAACTTTTTTACACAAACATTTCCACTGTTAAGAACGATAATTTTATTTACACGAAAATAGTTTTCCTGCTTATATCTGCCTATAATTTTTAGTCGTAGTAAGACATATCATGAAAACAACATTTAAGTTGGAAATTTTGGTAGTTCGGTAGTTGAGATCACGCGCTTCATCCCTAGCAATTTACAGCGCTGGATTCTATGATATGATGATGAAATCAGGATCGTAAGTAGGTTATTGTTTATTAACGTCGCACTGAGAAGCAACAAGAGGAGTTTTGGTGACGGGCTTCGTAGTTTTGAACTTCGGTCAAGTGACGTGGACGACATCTGAACTGACACATCTCTCTCCAAAGTTCCACGCTACTGGAGGACTTGTGACCTCAACAGAGTTACCACGCATCAATCCTGGCTATACGGGGGTCTTTTGTGTCATCAGGGCTCGAACAAACGATTCGACGAAACGCCGGCCGCAAGTTCTCGAATTACTAATCTACGGCGGCCACAAGTTGATGATAAGACGCCAGTACATATACGCCATTCTACTAACTAACTTAAGTTCTATATTAGGACGTCTGTCGCTGACTTAGAAATGTCATAACTTCGAATTAAAAATAGATTTTTATTAAATTAAGTAAAAATTTCATGTCTGTTAGGCTCTGAGTTTTCTCAATCAACTTTGCACTAGAGTTCTTTGGTATTTCTACTTAACAGCAGGAATTTGTCAAAATCGCTTTCATTTTATTCAATAGTAACTTAATCTTATAGATGTGTTTTCGTTTTTTTCTTCCGTCAGACTGTTTTCCAAGTTTTCTGAGAAGACGTTTAGTGGTAGACATCCATCGGCGATAGCTTTCTTGTTACCGAAAAAAAAAGTTTCATTGAAATAGTCCACGGATATTTGTGCTCCTAGTTTATTTTAGATTAAATTTCGAATTTCCACATTGCGTGAAATGTAGAATTTAAGACCCATGAGAGTAAAAGTGCAGAAATCTTCTTATTCCAAAAGCCTGAGTTCTGCTTAAATGACAACTGAACCCATGAAACTAGTGGTACTGATTCCAGTATAACTAATGTGACCAGTTATTTTTCTCTCAAAACGGGACGTGTATTAATTTTTAGGTAATAGTACGTGCATCCATGAAAACACATGTTTATTCATAATTTTTATTTATTATAGGAAAGAACAAGAATGAACAACCGAGAGCAAGTAATTTATGTAATCTTATATCTTTCTGAAGAAAAAATTGACTTAAGTATGTTCGGTGTTGGTTTCACATAAGATTTCTTAAGATTTACTTTGATAATTAACAAAGCTGTAAGAACTGTGAATTGCACTATTTTTTAACACTCTTCCACTACTTATTGGTAAGAGGGGGAAAACCGTATCCACAGATGCAAATATGCATTATTTTTTTTTTAAAAAAATTGTTGAAGTAGGTTGTTCTCTTTCTGAAAACGGGACATGACATAAGGCACACCGAAAGTGTTCTAGGGCCCAAAGTGAAAGGGGGCCCTTAAAACGAGATGTATGGTCTCATAAAGAATATTCCTTTGTATGTTAAAAACAGAAAAAAATATTTATGTCTGAATTTAATAATTTCGTTCCTTGGAAAAATAAATTACGCTTATTTTTATCTCAAAGCTACTGTTACTGATCACCTTGTTCTAATTTTATATTGTTTATAATCCAATATATTTTAAAATATTGCAAAATATTATGAAAGAACACATAATGGACTTTAAAATTCAGAGAAAAAGGTTCTTATTATATTATTTTTACACAAAGACGCTAATATAACAGAAATTTAACACAGATATCGTCTAAATATAAAAATTCCGCTTAGTTCAAATATCACAAAGAAATTTTAAGCGAACAAAGAATCACTCGAAACCGTAATAACGAAGCTCAAATTACACATCCTCCATTTATAAAGATACTATTGTAATTGAAAAATCGAACAAAACTGCCTACCAAACTATCAAAAGTACTGAGAGCATTCAAATTCTTTTTTCCCCTCCCTTTCTCTCTCTTTGGTCATTTCCAAAGCATTGCCATTCACATGACAATCAAGTCCCACGCATTCTAAACTTTCCTAGACCGCAGATGAAAAGGCCCGAGGATTCGATTTGTTCTGTGGATTTAGCCTAAAAGGCTTCCCTCTAATAATCCTCTTGAGATGACAAGATAATAACCAGAATTACAATTGCCAATGTTAGCTTTTTGCACTCCTTTAACACAATCGAGCTGCACTTTGCCTAACAATGGAATGAACTTTCGCGTGGCACTTAGTTGCAGAGTTGCACTTCCTGGAAAGTTCTCGAACGCCGATTTTCGCTGCTACTTGGGTTAAACAAATGCCGATAGATAGGAGAAATCTTTTTCATAAAGATCATAACTCTTATGTTAAGTAGTCCATTTAGATCATTCACTGTTTTGGTTTTTGAATTAACGTAGTTTTAAATTTGTTAGGCCGAGTTGTTGTTTACGTGCAGCTGACAGCATTACCTTAGATGGCGGTCTTTAGTAGAATACGAATACCACCTGCTTTAAACTTGCGAAAGATCTCGAGCTATGATTTTCATAGCCATTTCCGTTAAAATAAATGCCGGTAAATTAGCTGAAAAAATATACCAGAGCTTTACCACATAAATTGTAAATTAAAATCATTCACCATTCTGCTTTTGGATTTTACGTAGTTCTGTATCTGTAAAGCCAGTTGAAGTTGAATGCAGTCTAAATGACAATCTTCGGTATAAGCTGAATATCACTGGCCATCAGAGAGCGAATGTTCCCGACCTTCAATTTTTGCAGCCAGTTTCGTTAAATAAATACCGGTAAACAAATAGAATTAAAAATATATCAGAACTTTACAATATAAATTGTAAATTCATATCATTTACTATTTTGGTTTCTGAGTTAATGTAAAGGATCTGTAAAGCCCATTTGAGTTTGACAAGCAGCAACCCTCAATATTCAGGAGGACGGTCTTAAATGATTCAAGAACCAAAAATTACAGGCATTAATCTAAATAACATAACCACTAGATTACTGTAGCCTTTCCAGATTTTTTTCCTTGGTCGAGTTTATTAAAAATTCCAGGCTGTCTATTTATGTTCGACGCAATGTTTGCTAAACACAGATAAGACTCCTATTCACTTTGAAACGGGGCTCTGATGACAAGTTCGACATCAAAAGAACTTAACTTGGATATACACGCCACGTCAGTACTTAATTAATTACAGTTGTACCCTATAGATTACACTTACATCAGCCCTTTTTTACGATGGTCTTTAAAAGAATGAGACCCCTACTCATGAACTTCGAGTTAGGTTACGAGTCTTTTACTCTACTAACCAAAAAAAATTGGGATAATGGGGGCTTCGCGTCCTCTTTTTTTCATTTTCTTAAAATAAAAGTTTTAATACAACCTTTTTTTCCCCCGAGATTGATTAATTTATTAAAGGATCACAACAATCTGTGAGTATTTTTTAAAATTATATATTTATAAAAAATGTTATATTTACCACATTTGAATATACATAAAATATGCATTTCATAAAAATAAAAGAAAATGAAAAATTTCCTTTTCTAACGAACAATTATTTAAAATTTTAACTTTATACACACACAGATATATATATATATATATATATATATATATATATATATATATATACCATAAAATCTTGACTATAATACACACACGGGTATAATACGCATGCTTGATTTGGCACTAAATTTTTGGAAGAAATTAAAATTCGAATATAATACGCACCCATAACATTTCAATATTTTATTTAAAAAATACACAAGTACTTATCAACGTAATTGAAATTCTTAATAAAAATAAACGAAAGCGTCAAATTCGATGGAAAAATTAAATTTTAGCACAAAACAAACAATGCTGTCCAATTATCGGTCTAAATCGCTTTCACTAGAACACAGACAATCTATTGTCGCATCCAAGCTATAATTATTGATGCCGTCGTAATATGCAACATGTACGCGTGTGCGACATGTATTTAAGTTCTCGTTTGTGTAAAAGAACACCTGCATAGCACGCGTGATACAACAATCAGGTGCTTACAACTGCTCCACGCTCGTTGTTCGATGTTTAAAAACCTTTTTTTAAATTTTTGCACGAGTATAATATACATCCTCATTTTTACGGATCAAAATGTGGGAAAAAAGTGCGCAATATCGTCTCGATTTTACGGTATATATATATATAAAACTCCCACTTCATCTTGAAGTGTCAGCGGTGGTCTAGTGGCCATGTTCGAGGCCGTCGGTTTTCACCGAGTTGCCAAAAACGTGTGACTTCATCGGTTTTCGTCTTGTTGCGATTAAAGACCCACCGTGTAGCCTGGGCTGGTGCTCTTTAAATCTGTCGAGGCTCACACAGTCATCCCGTGAAGTGTGCTGTGGAAGTTAGGAGAGGGAGGTCCCAGCTCAAGTCTCGTCCTCGTCACTTGACCTATATTCAAAATTACAAGGCCCGTTGCCAATAACTTTCATTTAGCTTCTAGTGCGGCGATAATAAAATCAAACCCACCACATTTTTGAATTTTAATATATTTCTTTTTTAAAAAGTTCTCAGTTTTTACAAGTATTTTTCAAACTCTCTAGATATATTTTGCTGTACTAGTATTATTTATAGTTTTATAAAATAAATAAATAAATAAATAAACATTTTAACTTTTATATCTAATTTTCGTGATTTGTTTTTCAAATATAAATATTTTTCTAATTCCTTATTTTTTGTACAGAATTATGAAACATACCAAATCACCAGAAAACATTTCATAACTTTATACTGATTACAAAAAAGTCAGTATTTTCAATACATTCCTGACCTGAAAAATAAAAGGCTGAGAAAAACAGTTTAAGTTTTGAAGGTCAATCAAATAATTTGGCACATACTTATAGAAAATTAAAATAACTCGCTAAATATATTGTAACTTAAGTTATGAAATTATGTACATATATTAAAAAGAGTTGTATAATTAAAATAAGATAGTAAAAGGTTTTTTTCCTTCATTATTTTGGCCAGTTTTAGAGTAGAGAGTGAAGTATTAGCATTGCAAAAATTTTCATTAGACTAACTTAAATTAGATGGCAAACGAGCGCCACGAGTTTGCCGCTTCTGTTCAGTTTATATTATTAAGTTTTAAAAAGAACAATTAGAAATTTAAAGGTTTAAAATTTTAAAAGTTATTTAGTCTGTTATAAGTTAAATTTAAGCTGGTAGAGGTGGTCAGCAGGAATGTTTACAGCAAACTGCAACCAATTCCCCCTTCTTCCTCGAGGGGGGGTGGAGGATTGCTATTTTGTTCGTTTTTAGTGATCAATGTCAATCAAGGTTTGAAGTTATTAAATTGGATAGTATTAGGGAGGTTTAAATGGTTGAAGTCAATAGTGGTTTTATAAGCGAAGTTTTGTTTATTGTTTCTTCTGTAAATATTATCTGTGCTCTGATCAAGGGATTTGAATGGTTTTCTGTTGTGGTGAAAATGTTTCGAGAAAGCTCGGTGATGAAGTTTTCTATAAGTTCAACTTGTAGGTCTTTGTGAATAACAGAGTTTCTAACGTACCATGGAGCTATTGACATGATTCTTAGAATTTTATCTTGTAGTTTTTGAATGTGTTTCAGGTGGGACGGAGCAGCTGCCCCCAAAGCAGGGGAGGTACAGATAATATGCTTAATAGAGATTACGGAAAACAGAACTCTTCTTTCGAGCAATGATAAAAGAATTTAAATTGGTTGCTGATTCTCCAAATTTCCACATCATCTTCGCGATGTCTTTGAAGCCCAGCGGAATTTAATGTGTCGAAAACCCTATATTTATGCGTATATAGGGTTTATGATGGAAATGGTTTATTTACGAATTTTTCGAAATATATTTTTATTTTGACAAAATCTGTAACTTACACCTCCTAAATAACCGTTTCTAAAATGTTAATGTTTGGAAATTTTCCCCCAAGAAAAACGTACGAGTATGTGTTTAACTTCGGTAAAAATATTTTAAATTTGTTAAAACTGTTTTTAATGAAGGAGATTTACGTTATGTGATTTAAATAAATAATTTGACCTTATTACAACCGAAAATAACTTTAAACCTTTTTGATATTCTTCAATAAAATACAAAAAAAACCTATTTGTTATTTATAAGATCCGTAACGAAATGAAATATTCAAAATGTACAAAGAAAAATACAATTTAGTTTTATATGCAAACCTATGCGTAAGATTCCTTTAAAATTGAAAGTGAAGTAAATTACGAAATGACATAAGTATAAATCAAAAAAATTATGTTTGTAATTGATATAAATTTAGTTTTAAATATGAACTCTTTTCTTCCATTATAGTATCACTAGTTATAGTATCACACATTATAGTATCACTCTTTTCTTCCATTATAGTATGATATCCGCCCACTTCGCTGGACCGACGATAATATAATATTTTGGAACCTATACGTAAGATATTAAGAAAATTTTCAATTTTTAAAACTTTAATGATAATCTAAATTTAAAATTTTAAGAAATTGATTGTCTGTAATAATGGTTATCCACGACATTCAAATATATGCCAAAAATAAAACAATTTAGTGAAAAGTCACCCCATATATATAAAATAGATAAATTTCCTTCCACCGTATACATGTTACACCTAGTATTGCCAAAGATGCAACTTTTTTTCAGAAGATACATCATGTGCTTAACTTTCAAATGAAATATCCTCGCAATGGCATCATGTCTATCATAAGATTTTTACCCTTGCCTCAAGACATCATTGATTTCTGACCATTTAGGATTGCAAGTGACTGCAATCCTTAAAAAAAAGTCGTGCAAGTCGGGATGTCCAAAACATCTGACGTATGTCATAGCCTCTTCAGTTCGTTCATGCATGTAGAGAGGTCC
>BMAW01057645.1:0-20750 GCA_019974015.1 Nephila pilipes | reverse complement strand
TTGGTATGCTTCGTTCAGTTACGTATTGCTCCAAACTTTAATAGAATGAGAAATATACTTTTCTCAAATCTGACCCAATTTTGAGAACTCTATTCAATTCAATTTTTTAACACTATGTGATGGTGTCTCTCTATGTTATATAAAAGATATCATTACCCTACATGTCTCGCCATTCGGTTAATCTTTTTTTTTTAAATATTTTATATGGCCATTGAAATGATCCTTCTTGATATTTTGAGAAGTTTTTTGTGTTCTTGTTATATTTTCATAATCGTAATTGCAAACAGAAAATTACTTACAACTTATTCATGCTTTTTGTTTGTTTGAGGAGACTACTATAATGTAAAGACAGAATTGAAATTTGTGTGTCAAGGTGTCTGGCTTTCAATTTCATCGTAGATAAGAGGAGCTGTGGCACTTTTTAAATATGGCCAAAGTCAAAGTTCTTATTTACGTAGTGTGATACGAGAGTAGTTCAAAATGTACTTGTATTCTAAGGCAGATGACATCAGTAAGGTAAAATGTTGTTTCCATTGGGTGCTGCCATCTGTTATACGGAGCCGAAACAAATTTGACATTGATTTATAGGTTAATTTTGATATGGTATTTATTTTCTGCTAAGAATTTGATTACTGCCCTGTCGAGTTGTCCCCGTCGATGATAAATGGATTCGGTGTTATCTACCGGAAACCAAACAAAAATTAGAACAATAAATTGATTCCCTTAGATCTGCTCCAAAGATTGCGAAGTGGGTTTCATCGGTCAATAAAAGTTATGACGAAGAATTTTTGAGGTGCGAAAGGCGTCATGATCACGAATACGAGTAACTGAGACTTACACAGCTGTCTGGAGAGTCATGAAGATTACTAAAAATATTCGATTTTCTAAGCTACTAGCACCATTTCTTAGAATTTCTAAGGTCTTATTGAGAGACTAGCGTATGATTGGTTTACATTACCTTCACTCTGAAGCTACATGAAAACTGTAAATGACGGATTTTGTAATTTTGTGCCATAGTTCATTGAAAGGAATAATATTTAGTGGTTCCATTAGTATTAGTCCATTGAAAGGAGCAGTATTTACCAAACTTTCTTAAGTATTAAATAACACTACGTAAATACTTTGAGACTGTTTCTTTTATTGTGTAGAAGTTTTTAATGTTTCACGGGATTAATTTTTGTTGAAATCAAACTCGAACCAGAATTTCTATTTGGACATCGTCTACCACGAAAATCACGATCATAACTATTGGGATTTCTTTCCAATAATAACATTGAGCAGAAATTTGGAAATATCTATACTTTATCTGAAGTTCGTGTTTCTCATTTATTTATCCTTTATGATAACTATATCATCCAGTAATAACCAGTGTAATGCTCTAGAATTAAATGGGAATTATTTTTACTTCTGGAAAGTTGCGTTATGTGTAGTCTAATAATAACTCATTGTTTTCTATATTATATTAATAACTCATTGTTTTCTATATTATATTAATAACTCATTGTTTTCTATATTATATTAATAATTCATTGTTTTCTATATTATATTAATAACTCATTTTTTTCTATATTATATTAATAACTCTTTGTTTTCTATATTATATTAATAACATTTGTAATTGAGAAATCTTTTAATTAAATACACTTTAGAATGAATATTAATTTAGTAGAATAATTCTATTGCACATAAAAAATTAAAAGTTCATCAGTTTTAATCAATCTTTGACAAATGTGAAGATTTTCTGGCTAGGAACCGTTTTAATCTAGTTAGAGATATATCCCGAACCTTGAAGGATCTTCAATAAGATTTTGAAGGTATACGAAACATTTCAACAGATTATGAAAGGATATGGACATTTTGAACTACAGAGTACGTTCATGTAATATTAATAGATCAATGATTAGAAATATATTAGTCGAACTATGTAAAATACTTTATTAAAAATATTTAAAAAGCTACGGTAGAAATCTAATAACCTTCTAAATTCGTAATCTCTGTTCTCGTACAATGTTAGTTTGTCATAAAAGCAAAATAAATTTGAACGCCTATGAAGCGAGTTTCTTGAAGTTTTGAGAAATTTCAAAAAATATTTCTGTACAAACAATTTAAGCAAAACTCAAAATATTCGTTGAAAATCGATATGATCAGCATTTTTTCAATATTTAACATCAAAAGAATCAAATCTTGATTATGAAATAAATAATAACGAATGGATGTACTACCTGTCATTGGAGATATAGTGGAATGTAGTAGTAAGTAATTCAAATATATTTTGGAGCATCTAATTTGTTTTTAACAGAAGCCATATTCAAATTGTTACGATCTGTTAGAAGTGGCATATATAACAACAACTAATTTTAAATAGTTATTTAAGATCCAAGCACCTTAACCAGGTCACATGAGAGAATTTTGATACTTCATTAAATTTAACATGAAGAGCTCAAATTATTTTTTCGACTCTCTTACGAGGCTGACTATGGTTCAGAATTATGAGGGACATTTACGGTATCTCTCGTGTTGCTTCTAAGTGCGACATAAATGACCGATTAATCAATCAAATTACTGTCGTTGGAGAAATCTAAATCTGGTTCAGATTTCGATCGAAATTCCCTGGTTCTCGATCTCCCAGCTTCTGGTAACTCCATTTTCAATTTACTTTTCCACTGTAATCAATGGTCACGATGGCGATGATTAACGATCTGGAGTTTATGAAGCGATTTGGGGAGGAGATGTTCAAGTTGAGATGTTTGATTACTGATTCCTCTAAAGATTCATTCTGTGGAGGATACTGAGAATTCAATGTATTTGTACCTCCAACTCCTCATATGGTATGTTACCGTAAAGAGGTTAAAACAGTGGAATATGTGGCGTTTTACGATCCTTTTACGCTTATCAATGAAAATATGAACCAGCAGTCACGAAAAAGAAAATAAGCTGAAAAGGAATGAGAAGTTCTGAAAAAATAAGTCAACAGAAGAAAAATCAAATCTTTCTGCTACAACTGCTTAACGAGGAATTTTATTTTTACAGAACAGCTTCAATCTCGACTTCTTCTGATGTCAGGTATTCCACTACGGCCTTCCTTCAGCTTTTCTTTAGAACCTCAAGTGTTTGTTGTTTTTTCATAAATAAAATTTCTTTTATGTATTTTAATTAAATTGTTATTGTTAAAATGCGTGGTTACTGAATTTTAAGCCATCTGACTTGATAGAATAAATTGATTCACCAGACAGTCAGTTAGAGGACATTTACAATTATTAGATCACATATTTTCCTCATTCACTTCCCGTGATTCAAAATTATGAGGTCAGTTTCCAATTGCCTAGTGTTGCTCTGAAACGACGTTACTAAAATCAGTAAGAACGACTGAAATTTTCTGATGTTTCCCTTTCAATATTTTACAACTATTAAAAATGAAAAAAAGAAATCAAAGAAGAATTTATCATTCTGTTATTATTATATGTATATATGTAGTACAAACAAATACTACTCGAATTTACAAAAATAACTGAATATTTATTTCTAAAGTTTTACCTGAGCCTCTGACTCTCCAGATAAATCATTTTTACTACAATACTAACTGAAAAATAATAAAACGAAAAATAACAACTATAAAAGGAAAAGAACGTTAGTATTTTTCATTTCACATAAACAAACGCACGCAAAAGATGTTGCCATTCTGAAAAAAAGAAATTACTTAAATTAAATATTATTAATGATAAATCGTTTGCAACAATATAGTTCTTCATCATGTTTACTTATTAATAAGACTACACAAAAAAATTGTCTTTTTGATCCAACATTTGCTAATGGAAGGATAAAAGAAAAATATCTAATGGTATAAGCGTATTAGCTCTTATCCGAAATGTTAGGATAATTTCTACAATGTATGTACGTGACAGGAAATATTTTCTAATGTCGTCAATATTGATTAGTTGAAGAATATATAGTTTTAGATAATTTTAGATAATTTTATGTACCGGATCAAATAGAAGCGAAAAATAATAATAAAACCGTCTCTAAATCAGAAACATTTAGAGTATTTCTTAATATGATACATAATTATTTTAAGCCAAATTCTGTTTCGGAAATAAATTTTCAAGGTTGTACAGAAAAGCGTAACAGAAATCACTTTCGTTAGTTCCACATACTTTAATAACAAAGATTTATTTTACAATGAATTGAAATGAATAGTTATATTTGTAAAAGGAATGTATATATATAACATTCGTAATAACATTTGTTCACTGTGCTATTGAAAACTCTTTGGAGAAATTCTTTTCTGTCTGCCAAGGAAGCCAAGTTAAGGAGAAATATTTTGAATTTCAGCTTTGAAAAAAAGGTATTTTCAAAATTCTTTATGGCAATTCGTACTCAAATTGCTAAATATCTCATTTCTTATTAGATCGTATCTCTTTTATTGGATCTTCAGTATCAAACGGTGTTTATTATACGCTCATTTTGAGCTGAAAATTTGTTTGAAAATGGTTTTAATTTCGCGAATTACTAAACAGTTTAACCAAATTTTCGTATGTTTAAACTGCTCTTTGTGATTTAGAAATAATAAAATCTTTTTTGATAAAAGTTCTGGTTTTTTTCAGAAATAAAATAAATGATTTGACTCAGTGGTTTTTAAGCTGAATTGTGGAAAATGGAAACGGAAAAACATTCAAATTCTCCTGCGCATATTTTTTTTTGAAAAGTACATCAAATACTTTTTTCGGTTGTTTTTTTAAAAATAATTATTATAATAATAAAAATCACATTTGAATTATTTTATTACAAAGCAAGTAGTATCATTTAAAACTGTTTTGGAACTAGAGAAAAATTTCATTACAAAAAAAAAAAAAAAAAAAAAAAAACGTTTTGAACAGTAAAATATGCAAAATAGTTCAGTATGAGAAAAATAAATATAATCGAAGCGAAAAGTCCCCATAAAATTCCTCACCAAAAATACTTAATTGTTAAAGTTTTCCATTGTTTGTAATAAATAATCGATCACCAAAATTGTTTTTTTCCCGAAACAAAACATTTTCTCTTTAATCTGGTGAATGTTTTCAAATATTTATATCATCCTAACACGCTATTAAGAATTATCTTATTTATTACGTATGTTTTTGAATATCTATAAGAAATTATGCAATGGATCAATTAATAGGTTTAGTAAATGCTCATTTCTTATAAAACTTTATTTAAATTCTTTACAAATATTTTAAAAAATCCTGTTTTAAAAGCAAAACATTTATTCGAAAATATAACAATACAAACAGATCACTTCATATTTTATCTCATTGGTCTCAGTAAGAATGCAATCCGTATCAAAAAACATTTTTTTCGTGGATAAATAATTTTTTATTGACTATTAAGATTATTCTATTAAATTTCTAAAGCATGGAAGATATCGGTTTAGTGACAACGGAAGTTTTGGCAAATTTATCACGATACAAATTCTTATTCACATTACCATACAGTTTCAATGATCGGTATATAAAATTACTCACCGGTTTCGAGAGTTTTAAATTACTTATTTTGCTTCATTTACACATTTATAAATGCGTCATGAATTTTGCTGACGTCAGTGATTTAAAAGATCGAATGATATGCACCATTTTTATCTTCCAAATTTCAAGCTTATTGGACAGTTTTGAAGAGGTTTTGAGAAGGTAAAAATGCAAAAGTGCAGAAAATATGAGTACTTTCGAACGTATAGAAATCGAGTTCTGCGTGGAATTAAATACTTCGATAAATAATTTGTCAGAGAGTGAATTTGAGCTTGTTCCGAAGATGAAATTTAATACTTAAACCGATTATTTTTAAAAATACTAATACTCAATGTATTTGAAATGAACAGATTAATGCGGAGTTCAGAATGAATTGTATAGAAGAGGATTAGAATTTCATATAAATATGTTCAAAATCGATTAATAACTTAAAAATTTTAAAAACATTATAAATGGAAATAGAAAGTGGACAGATTTGAATGAGGCAATAAAACATAATAGACTTAATATACTTAAATAGAAAATAGTAAGAACGAATAGAAGTTTACCGTAATCCATTTAATCGCATGAATTCTAATACATTTGAAGTGAATTTAAGATTTAGTAAAAAAATGATCTTAAGTGATGAACTGGATTTCCAATCTAACTTCATTAATTATTCATGAAATCTAAATAAACAATCAAAAATTTGAAACTATGACGTAATCCATTTAAACATCTTGTTTGTCATCTTAAATATTAATCAAATCACAAACCTAAATTTCAACTTAAGTTCAAGCACAGTTAAAGTAATTAAAGCAGTCAATTATATTTCAAAATAGAATTTGTTAGTTCTCTAATAAAGGATGGGCTCTCAACCAAGTCTCTTGCTGCGAGTACAATTAATTACTATAATACAGCTAAGAATACGCTCACAGGAACACCATGCGAGGAAATCCTCCAAATAGCAAATCAATCACACATCGTCGGGTCTGAATCTCAACAAATAATATATAAAAGCAAGAAACTCCTTCAACTTCACACGAGCATCATCTTATAACAGTAACTTTAATTATTTCAAAACAATTTTCTGTCGCATTTGTACAACTTGTTATATACATTCATTCTACTTCTAAATTTTACAAATAATAAAGTCAAACACCAAATGTTAGTTAAGGGAAATTTCTCGAACAGCCCATGTTACAAAACAATCCATTCAACTGATCTCTCACACTACAGTTGCCATTTCTGTCTTTAGAAATTTTTAATAAGTACGAAAAATGATTTAAATTTGTGAACAATACAGTATTATTTGGAGTAAATATCGCTCGTTTGATAAAACAACGATCTGATGACCATTGGGTCTCGAGTTCAATTAATTTCCTCTGAAGTCCAGTGGAGAATAATGAGATATACTCTGTATTAAATGTTTCTGAGGCTCAAATTTATCATTGTGCCTGTTATTGAAAAGTTACGCAGAAAATTCTGAGCATCCATTGTTCAGATGTTATCTTCATGTTTTGACTATGTCTCAATACTACGAATTCTGTCTGATACTCATTGAAAGGTTTCCTTCAATAAAATTATACAGTTTTATGAAGAGAAAACGCTGCTCGAGAGTTCACATTCGAAATTGATTTAAAAAAACTGAAAATATGATTTTTAATCCTGATGTATTTTGAAAAATATTAATATTCATTTACAAGAACTTTTTTCCTTGATAATAAAAGCATGGACACGATAGCCTAGTGGTTTCAGACCCGTGGCCGGCGGTTTTCGTTCAGTCGCGGGCTCTATCCTTGGTCGCTAAAAACCTCCGTGTAGCCGGGGCTGATGCACGTTAAATCTGTCGGAGCCCAAAGTCCTCCCAATGGTGGGGTTGGAAGTTAGGAGAGGGGGGTGCCAGCTCAGGTGTTATCCTCGTCACTTGACCTAGGTTCAAAATTACGAGGTCCATCGCCAATAGCCCTCGCGTTGCTTCTATTGCGACGTAAAAAAAAACTAAACTAAAATAATGAAAGTTTTCTGCTTTTAAACCAGTACTATAAACATTTTGTAATTTTGTAGAAATATTTATTTCTGTTAAATGTTTCAAATAAACCAACTTAAATGATTTTTTTATTTCACATATTTTTTTTAAAAACAGTGGATTAAGCATTAGTGTAACAAAATACGTTTCTTAAAAAAAATTAACTGAAAAATATCTGTAAAGAAATTTTTTTCTCAATTTTAAGTACATTACGGGAAGTGTATTTTATGCAAGACATTTCATTCATAATGCGTAGAACAAACGTTAAAGCTTCCTAAATCCTTTAAAACAAAGCAAAACAAGAGACAAATTAAAAACCTCGATTAAACAAATTGCTATAGCACCGTTGCGTTTTCTCGAGTTAAAGTAGATTATGTTACTATCTCAATTGCATTTTTTAAATTGCAGAACTGCTTTTCTCTTACAGAGATTCCCTAATACAGATGTACTTGTATATTCTTTAGTTGTGATCTTCTCTTAATATATATATATATATATATATATATATATATATATATATTAATAATAATAATAATAATAATAAATTCAGTCTACTAGAAAAAATTTAAATTGCAAGAAAATATTTTGACATGCTCTGAGTAGTTGGGCGCTATACTGATTTAATTATCCAGATTTCATTAAAACTAACACAGTACCTATTGCAAGATCCTTCTTCACCAGGGAATCATACGAATGTTTTAGCAGTATTAACTTGTTACTGCTATTCACTTAATGGCTAGAAAGTCTTTGATTTATGAAAGTAAATGAACAGTAGTTAAGGTAAATGAACATTAAATTTCTATTTCTTCTGCATTGGTGTGCTTGTAAGAAACGAAGGTGTTAAATAAGAGTGGTTGTAATTCAGATAAATTCCATGTGTGTGTCAAATTCAACGTTTATTATCAGATTGAATACTTTCTTCTATAAATTTTGAAATATTTCAGATTTACTTTAATATAGTCTAGATCTCCGCATGAAATATATTACCTTTATATATGTATACATTCACACATTTTAATAGCATTATTTTCGATAAGGTATTTTTAGATTTAAAAACAAGTAAAAAAATTCATATTTATAATTATACTATGAATGTTTATTGTAAAGGCAAGATATTAAGTATTGCTTCATTTGCATTTATGTGTTTACATTGCAAAGCCCCTTCCTTATTTCTTTCGACTTATATAGTCGCTAAATAATAGTTAAATAAATATAAATTCATGCAGTGATAATAACCAAGTAGTTTTATTCATATGGATGAATATTCAACACTGATCCCTCAAGTACTTTATCCGAAGAAGTTATTTTTATACGCGTCTGATTGAATGATTAAAATGGTACATTAACCTTTCTCTTACCAACCCACTTGGATTCGAGGCCTTAGATGCATGAGTTGAGGGTGTGAATCCCTAATCCTTGTAAAAGTATCTGAAATTATTACAAAGGCGTTAATATCGATGTTTCCCTTGATAACTTCCACTCACTATTTTAACACACACTAATTTAACAGTCTCTGTATAAATTATTCGCTACTTAAATAAGTATTTTCTCATTTCCACTCATTACATTTCGCTAAATCTAATCCAATTTACATAACTCACGTTTCTCTCATAGGGAGATATTTTGAATTCAAACACTATAAAAAGACTCCAAGATATTAAATGAAGGTTAGATGTATGATTAATTATTTTTTTAACAAGACAGATTGACTAACGAATAAATAAATAATAATATACAGAATTAAATTTTATTCGGTACTGTTAAGTCTAATGAAGGCTTATACAATAAATGACACAAAGTAATTTTGAAGAATTTAAAAGAAACTTCGAAAATTCTGAATATAGGTTGCAAAATTTATTCAGAAATATTTAAATTTATAAATGATTTAGAAATGTTTGAAGTGTAGTACCACATTCTACGTATTTTGTTGAAAGATAAGAAGAACTATATTTCTATCTGGATATTAGAATTGTTATAAATTTTAAAGACTTTATTATGCACAATTCCAATTCAAAATATTCTATTAATGAAAAATAAAACACAAAAACAGGTATGAGATTTGGTTTTATTTTGGTGGAATTTAATGTTACAGATGTTTGATGTATAGCATCATTTTTTTTATATATTTTGTAGATAAACATAATATAAAAAAGTTTAGTAAGATATAGTTAAGTTTTTTTTCAAAATTATTTTTCTAAAGTTTCAAACAATCAGAATAATTAATATAGTTTTTCAATAAATTACAGTGAATATAAAATGCAATGGAGTTGATTTAAATGAAACACATTGTGTTCAATCAATATTTAGTGGTACCTTCCATGGCCTTAATATCATCACATACACTATCTGGCATACTATGCATTAAGTGTTTGCAATCATTTTTGCTAATAGTTGCCCAAATACATTTTAAGTTTTCGAAATGTTTGGATCAATTTACATTATTATTGTTTATTTGCGTTTCATCTATATGTTTTTGTTTTATTTCTTTCATTTTTATCGATGTGCATTTTGAGTGAAATAATTATACTGTCATGTCACACGCCAACATGTATTTATATGTAGCGTGATGACAACTTCTTTGTTATGTTTTTGAATACTTCAGTGGAAACGATTTTAGCCAGGAGATGCTCACTAATATACTGTATTCGTCTCACTATGCCACTGGCTGTTGATAAACGAATGCATTTCAATGTTTCTGTTACAAAAGTTTCTTTATTTCTGTGACGACTACCAAGAGTTCATTTTTGTTTTTTTGGAGTTAAATTCTGAATATATTTCTTCATTTAATTCAACATGTTTATTCATAAGGTTTAAATCGGACATATTGGGTAACCTATGTAATAGTGTTACAGTAATGTTCTTAAATCAAGCAGTGGTGACATTGTTGTAAGATAAAATCATACTCAGATAGGTCTTCCGATGATGGAATCATAAATTTTTGAAGTACCTTCGTTTATACTTCGGAAAATTTGCCTTATCTATAAAAATACACAGCTTTCCTAAGTATCCAGTACTCATACACCCTGAAACATACAGAGTTGTTATACTTCTCCGAGAGTTTCAACAAATTTGTAATAAGACTTCTTGCTTTTTTTTTGTCTAAAGCACTTCTTAAACGCTTTTACAATTTAAAATTCATTCATAATGAAGAAATGAGCTGTGAAGTTGGATTGATTGATTATAGTGTAGCATTTAGAAGCATTTCTAGAGCTGTCTGCGACTCTGCTCGTCGCAGACAGCTCTAGCAATTTTGAGCCATGGTCAATTGACGAGAACAATGACTGGCACCCACACCACGCCCAATGGAAGAACTTTGAATCTAGACAGGGTGGTTGTAGAAGGTGTGGGATATTTGTGGCTTAGTCGTGAGCTTCATGGTTTGAGGTAATATAGCCATGCCATTAGTTCACTAAAGTAGTATTTAAATTAAACTAGGACTCAAAGTTTTCTAACGGGACATTATCTAAAAGTTTCTGACTCCCCGATTTCGCTTCTATCAGTAATATGTTGCATCGAAAGTCACTAAAATACACAAAAGGAAGATTTATTACTGAAATCAACTGATATCTTTTATATATAGAGAACGATCCATGTAACAATATATGCATTAAATATGCGGAGCCCTCACGCGTCCACTACGAACGATTATCAGATATATATTCTTATCTAACTGATTTTAAAGGTGGATCCGAGTTAAACCAGTATCCAAATTCAAATTATTTTTCTTCTCAGCGTAATCACAAGTACTAAACTCGTACTGTCAAAAAACTTTCAGATCAATATTTCTTTTCTACTTCTTTTTCTGTTAAATGGATGTTATCTGATCAATCTTATTCTCTACGCATCAATATTTTCATTCCTATTTACTTAAGTCATAGTTGATTCACAAGATGAGATTCTCAAATCATGTAACGTCATATTAAATCGCCAAAAGGTTAGTTGAAGGGAATCCATTACAATTTAAAAGAGTGGGTGCCAATTTAGGTATCAGGGTCGTGACTTGATGGTGGTTGAAAACTACTTAGTCCGTCTTCAATAGGTTGCAAGCAGATCTAGAGCGATGTTTCCCTTAATTCAATTAAAACGAAACCTATATAAAATATATATATAATAGTTTTCAGATGAGTAAAACAACTTGAAAACATCCATTTAATACTCTGTCATAGCTTACCCTTTACTTCTTTCATAAACGATTACGATACAATCTCAAGAAGCCAAGTTGCAAAATAAATTCCAGCGTTTGCTTACATTTCGAATGTGTTTTCGGAATTCTTCAAGTGAAGCGTGCAACATGTGATGTTATTGGAGTTGTTTTCCGTTTTCTTAGCACGTACATGTATCTTCCAGCCAAGAATTTGGATAAAATCAGATATTCATTTTATTACTTTTCTGTCAAACAACGAAAAAAAAAGAAAAAAAAAAAGGTTGGGCTCTGTCAGCAAAAGTGGGGTAGAATGGTCAATTTCAAATCCTTTTCCTTTCTGTATTTTACATCTCCGATAAAATGTCAGGTACAGAGATCATTTTCTGCTTCAATACTTCCTTTGCATATTTTATAAGATGATCTGTAACATTCCTTGAAGTTCTTAGAAACGCATTTTTTTAAGGGTGATGTCAAGACTTTTACTAAAAGTATAGGAAAGGTCTTGGAATTATTCCTCTCGAACGTGCTGTTTACCCAAATTAAAAATCATAAAATTCTATTCGTTTAGGGCATTTTTAAAGTTTGATATTTTTAAAAAAAATATATATATAAACATAAAATTTATTTATTTCTTATTAATTTTCATAGTAGTGCGGGATAGTTGTAATCGCAATAAAAATTGAACAATGTTAATTAATAATTAATTTATTGAGATTACCGCTGAATTTATGCATTTTGATTCTGGAATAACTATCAATATATATTACTATCTCGCTATCCGGTAGATGTCGGGCCAGTGCACACCTGAATTACAGAAAAGTCGTTTCACTGAAAAATCATCAAAAGTAACGAATTTAAACTGCAAAAAAGCTTTGCGTGTGCATGAAATTAAATGTAGTGCCTTTAATAAATTGTCAAACACACAAACCTTCAAACTACAAAAATGTAGTTTTCTGTATTGACAACAACAAACTATTCCTATCAAATAAAAGGAAAAACTTTTTTGACAGCATCAGCGTCTGCCTAATAAAAACTGTTTGATTGGTGGAAGGACCGGAATGGATTGATTGATTATTAACATCGTACCGAAGCAACATAAACGACAACTGAGCCTCTGTCTCAGAGTGACGAAAACCACAGGCTGGTATCTTCTTCTTCAAACTTCTACTCCTCGTGAAAGGATAAAGCCTACATTTGCGTAGCCCTTCCCTTTGCCAGAGGAATGCTGTATACAAAACCACTTCGCTGCACCGGTACGCGGCAAGACGCTTAAAACGCGTAAAAACTGGCGAAATTGCAAATATGCGCATATGCCTGCCCTTGGCGAATTTTGCCGCACCATAATTACACCTGGTACGAAAATGGCTTCGCGCACACTTTGTTTGTGCTTTAAGCAGCTACAGACCTCTGGTGGCCTTTCACTTGCCGGTAAGCTGGCAAAATTCTTCATTTTATGCCGTACCGTAAAATTTTTTGCCAGTATTTGTACAGTATGGCAAAACCGCGCCAGCAACGAAACTGCTCGCGCCGCATGCATTGCTCGCCGCGGCACTTACCATTCCGGTACTTTGTATAATTTTGCCATTTTTTAAAATGGCAAATGGCAAACCAGCGAATTATCACATCACATTTTCCTCTTATATTGAAACTATATTATTATATTTGAAATAAACTATTTTTAGTGATAAATATGTATTACACGTTGTATTAGAACAATAAAGATGAAAATAGTGTTACAATTTGAATCTGCGTTACATAACCATGAATGAAGGTATGTGATTGAGATGTTTGTTGAAGAATTAACACAGAGTTTATTACAGCAACTTAATAAGAAATTAAAAATATTAAAAATAGCTTAATCTCGCAATAAACATTATAATAGTTTGCGATTTATTGTGTAGATATTTCTAATTACTCACTTAAAATTAAAGGATATTTTCATTGAAGGCATATAAAAGGAATCTTTAATAAGTTTCCGTACATAAATATAATTCATTCTGAGTTTAATGGCAGTTTGCAACACGATTATTAGTTGTGGTCTCACATAATATCAATAGAAGTCTAGCATAGATATTATACTTTAAAGATTGTATTAGAAACAATTAATGCAAGAAAAGCTTAATAATTAAAAGATTTTTTTTCAAATTAAAATGCAAGTGATTTAATGAACTTAATTTGCAATACAAGTGTTCCACCATTCTGGTGTCCATTAACGCAAAGGGTATTAAATTTTTTACGAATGTAAAATTTTGGTTTTTATTATACAAATGAAAAAACAATATTCACTTCAAATATGTTTTTCTAACCAACATTCATTTTTAAAATTATATTTATCATAAGTAAAACAAAATATATTTAATGTGCTATTTATTCATTATTAATATTTATTATTTATTAGTAAGTATAATTCATTGTTATAAATA
Source organism: Nephila pilipes (assembly GCA_019974015.1). Taxonomy (NCBI): domain Eukaryota; kingdom Metazoa; phylum Arthropoda; class Arachnida; order Araneae; family Nephilidae; genus Nephila; species Nephila pilipes. Next base: position 6,674 of record BMAW01057645.1, on the reverse strand, counting down.
TCTTTAGTAGAAGTAAAACATTTAAATTTCGAAAATAAATTATTGAGCAATTGTTGAAAATGAGAAATTTTTGAATACTATAGTACGAAACTTCATTTTACATTATTTTTTTATCCATAATATCAGATACGAAGGTCGTTCAATAAGTCATAGAAATCCCAAAATGGTGCTCGAAGTATCAATTGGTTTTAATTTTTTAGTAAGCATCATGAGTCACCGAACGAAATTTCATCTCTCAGGTTATTCGTATTCTTGATCGCGACGTCTATAGTTCCTCAAAAATTCTTCGTCATAACTTTGCGTGCCGATGAGGATCATTTTCTTCTTTCGGAGCAGATTCACCGGAAGCAACCTATTGGTTCTTGGTTTTTTGCTTGGTTTCCGGTGGATAGCTGGCAGAATCCATTTATCATCGACGGGGACAACTCAGCGCGGCAGCAAATTGGGTGCGGTTTGGCAGCAAATGACTACCAAATCAAAGTAACCAACGAATCAATATCGATTTGTTTCGATCCGTTTTAACAGATGGCTGCGCAATGTAACAACAATTTACCTTTAATAGTGCCATTTGTCAAATAAGTACTTTGTAGAGTTCCATCTCGTACTATAAAGATTCTGAAAATATAGTATTACCTAAGCAAAAATTAGAAAGCTAAATTTGGGTAAATTCCATCATTAACACCTGGAGTTTATAGGAAAGAAAATTCTTGTTATAGTCCATAAAACTACTTGGCTGAGTTAAGAAAAACAGTTTGACAACATAAAATTCAAATATTTAACTTACACCAAAGTCTTCATTAAGTTTATAACTTATTACTTCTTTTAATTCAGCCTGTCACGCTATGATTAGAACTTTGTTTTTATTTTTTATGAAAATGAAAAGAATAAATTATGTACAATTACTTAAAATTGTGGATGGATATTCGTTCTGATTGTTTACTTCACTTAATCATATTCATTTATTTTATGCGAGAGATGTTCTTAGTTCTGACTAGGTTTTCTTACACAAACTGAGTTTCAACAACACCCTAACACAGTTTTAACAATCACAAATTTGCTACAATATTTGTTTAATAATTGTGCTTTCTTTCTCTTGAGAAGTGTCTGAAGTCTTGTGTTTTATGGCATTATTCCAACATTGTAACTCATGATATCTAATTCTAATATTATTTCCTGCCGAATATGATAAAGTCCTGGGATGAAATATTGCAATGTGAAAAATGACCCTCAAAATGACAAAGTTCGGAGGAGAAGTTCACAGACACGGTTTTTTTCCATTGTATTGATTACAACTTAGACGATGATTTTAATATGAAGAGTTAATTAATGGTAGAAATATCAATTATATCTAAACACAAAATCTAATTAATCTTTGTTCAAGTTCTAAGTATGAGAAAAAGAAAAGTTTTGTTTCACTTCCTGGGTTTCAAACGAAGAAGTTTCTCGATAAATCTTGTGAATACAAAGGATTATTCAGTAAGTTCCGTACTAAGTGAAAAGAGGCAGCTGTCGACAAATATACATGTTTAATAACGAACGCCCGCTGTACGCCGTACGCTACGCCGCTACCGGCCATTACTTTGCAGCATACCGTATCCTGTATGCATTTTTTCGAATCAAATTTTGATTGTTGTCTCATCAAGTTGTCGCTATCCATGAGATTTTAATTCCTTATTTTACAATAGATATTAAACAACAATCAAAACAAAGAACCACTTTCGGTGAATTTGCTTCAAAGCAGGTGAAGATGATCTCACCGACCGGAAAAGTTATAATAACAAATTTTTAGTATGATATGGGTGTCATTTACAGACTTCTTCAAAAAAGGAAAAACAACAAATATACAATACTACAGAGAATAACTACGTTCTAATTTATAATTCATAGCACGAACTTAGCACTAGAAGCAACTTCAAATGTCGATTTTGTTTTATACTTTTACAAAAATACACATTTCCTATGAAGTCGTATTGTTTTAAAATTGGAGCATAATTCTACATATTTTGATGTAAAAACATTTGAAAATTGTTGAATGGAAAGAATCTAAACGTTAACGTTTTAAACATACATTTAACAGTGGAAGATTCGTTTTAAAAGCTTTTCATTACTCATCTAGCTATCTTGAGAAGAATTTAACGAAATTTGAAAATAAAACTGAATTTTATGACCAGAGTGGTTACTCCAAAAATACTGAATTTTTCAACGAAGGAAGTTCCATTTTTGAAGTGTTAATGATCTATTGACATCACAATTTAGTTTTAATAAATTTATTAAAGATGTTTCAATTTGTGCTTCTCTACTTACGAATGGCGAAATTATTGAGGTTGTTCTTTGGACAACTGTACTTACAAAATATTTTCCATAATATTAGTTTTATCAAAGTTATAATCAATTCATGAAACGTTATGTAAGTCTAACACATATAACTAAATTAAAATTTTCTTAGCAATCTAAATGAGATATATAAATTGTATAGAATATATATTAAAATATCTATATAGTTCTTTGTACTGTTACTCTACAAAGCTTCAATTAAGAGTACAAACGGGGTCACTAAAATGCTGTTTATTTTACTTGTTTCAAAAAGTTTAATTTCACGATATTATTTTGGTTCTATTTACCTAGACAATTAACAAATAATTATCGTTTTTAAAAGTGATTAAATGTTATCTCTAAAGCTTTTTTTGTGCTTTTCTATCACGACTATTCATTCCCAAATTATTTACGATTTTAACATTCACACTGCGTTTGCAGAGCAAAAGCCGTATAACGCATGAAATACTTCATTTTGCGTAAAATTTCAGTAGCAATGACAATCTATACTACAAAGCAGGCAGTAGCTATCGCGGAAACCGTAAGCAGTACAGACACATGCAACCATTTGTAACCGCAGTAAAATACCCGCTTTGAAAAATTAAGCCATCCCGCGAGCTGTTTGGCTACATGAATTCATCAGTAAAGTCATCCACCTTCACTGCATACAGCCGTAAAGTAAACCGCCAGCTGGCACCAGTATTTGGCTGCGCGGGTTCGTACGCCCGTATACGTTTTGCAGTACAGCAGAACGCTTCGCTGTTCCATTTCTGCCAGGCGCGGCCAAGGCTGGCTGCTTGGCAAAGGCCAGTGCTGGTACCAGCGGCTAGCCATTTGGCACCGCGCAAAACTGCCAAAATGACATTATATAAATACAAAAATCGTCATAATACTTTTCTCACCGACAGAGACCGCCTTTGATTTCTTCGATAGATTCACTGAGTAATCCTTTACATAATGATTGTTGCTTGATTTCCAGTGAATAACTATGACAATTAGATGCAAAATGACGACGACTGACAACATCAACTGGCCCCAGCAATGCCATCTGATGTCAAAAAAGAGTACCATTTGAAGTACCCTCTTTCTTCTAGACTGGCAAGCAGGTTTCTAGTTTCGAAATCAGTAGTTTTATGAATTGAAGTCCAGATTCCATTAAAAACTGTCATGTCACTGAATATTTAAATGGAACTGAAGACAATTTTACTGTTCGTGGTGTGGAATTTCGGTGTGTGAAATGCTTATCTCCGGCATCCTTATGTTTCAGCTACAGTCATAAAAAAGTAAATCAGTTTAAAAACAATTTCTCTTTATCCCTAATTGAAGAGTTCTATCAATCGAGAAAATTTTCCTGTTCCTATTGAATTGCTTCTTTTGTAAAGGAAACTGCGTGGCCGTGGTAGCCTAGTAGTCATGGTTTCGGATTCGGCCTGCGGTTTTCATTCAGTCGCGGGTACGATACTTTGCTGAACCCGCAGTGGCAGAGGCTGATGCGTTAAATCTATCGAGCCCAGAATGCTCCCGAAGGCGTAATTATGGAAGTTGGAGGGGGGTACCAGCTCAGGTGTCGTCCTCGTCATGACTAGTTCAAAATTAGAGGTCTGTCGAAAATAGCCTCATATTTGCTTCCAGTGTGACGTGTAATATAAACTAAAAAATAGAAACTGCAATCTGGAGTTTAGAGATTATTAATTTAGATTGATTTGCAGCTGTCGTATTTTGATTTAGAACTTTCAATGTTTGTAATGCATGAAACTGATATACAATTATTATCCGAAAATAAATATTTAATAAAATAAAATTAATGGAGAAAAATTCAGTGTAAAAAAAAAACTACAGGTAACCCACCTAAATAAATTCCTAAAAAAAATGCCATGTCATTGGCCAAACAGTGAGTTTATGAGACTAGAACAAGTACAAAATAGAAATTTTTGTCCCAAAACTGTGCATGACACTCTCCGCTATGACATCGGAAAAGTTCTAATGAATAAATTATAATTCGTTCGTACATTTTCATGTGAAGCCATTGTCATATACTTTCACAGATGTGTGACCCGTACGAATGTAATTCTAGAATAAATATTAATTTATTGGATAGTGTTTCGCCATCATCGTTTGCATTTTCGATTTCATTTTTTAGTGACGAAGTGAATAACATTTTTTTACATACCGATTTGAGATATGTTTTGTCTGAGTTGTATCAAACACATCAAAACAAACATCATAGGCTGTGTCCTGTGACAACTACTATAATTCACTATCCATTTCAGTCATTATTTTAAGGTAATACCAGTTTTTAAAAGTGTTAAACAAAACTCATATGATTAGTGCTGTAGAAATACAGTATTCTCTACAAAGGGTTTCGTAGTTCTCTTATTGTTTTGTAGCGAAACCTTGTTTTATGTTGCAGTGTTATACGATGGTTTTCCCGCAGTTAATTCCATCACGTTAGAGCGAAACCGTGTTGTAAGATGTCGTGATGTAGGATATAGGTGCCTATATTAGGTTTCAATATGCGAAGGTAAAAGTTTTTATTTTTTTTTGAGTAATAATAAGTACAAAAACATATTCATAGATTTGGAAATAGGATATGAAGTTTTGATAATGCATTATCAGTTAAACGTCATCATCATCAACTGACCATGATTCAAGAACATATGATCTGTTCCTAATATTTCTGGATGAATGTTTACATAATGGGATATTGACATATCTTATACATATAGTGAAATGATTTTTTTTATAATGCTAAATAGGTGTGTGTGTAAGTTTTCGGTTTTCGCGATAAAATGCTAAATTTATTTTTGTAAACTGTCTGCTGACAACTTTCGGGAGCTTGGAAGATGCGCTGTTAGTGCTTATGTTCCGTACGAAGAAATATTAAAAAAAAAACAATAAGTGCCCTCATACCTTTTCAACGTTGTAAAGTGAATATTTTGGGGCATATTATAATAATCAATGTCTAGAGTTAAGGGTTTATTTGACGTTTCCAATTTATTATTGAAATATATATACTATCTTGGTTCTAACAAAAACCTAAAACAGCCTAAAAATACTGATTGACTAGGAGATAATCCTTGTATCCTTATAGTCCAAATGGCGTTTTTCAGGCGAGAGCAAAAATACTGTATCAAAATGACATCATAACTACATCAGAATTATATAATAAAAAATTATTTAATGTTAATTTCTTATTAAAATCAATACGCACTTTTATAGCAATATACTAAAAATACTACACACACACACACATATATATATATATATATATATATATTCATGAATCTTAACATTATGCTTCTAACATCAACTACAAAATATTATCACGTCGAATATCAGCTCAGATTTTTGAGTAGAAAAATAAGAAAATCAGTACCTCTCAATTCGAAAACTGAAAAAATCACTGAAAGAATTCTGAAAACTAGAATAATTAGATTATATTTTTCCAACAAAAATGTAAAAAAATTAAAACTTTCTCAGGAAAGGACTTGATACTATAATTAACTGCATTCTTTTCGTCTGGGAACAAAAATATCGGAAAAGGAATCTACAAAGGTATAGCTGGATCATGGATAGTCCAACAACTCCTCATTATTAAGATTTAAAAGTTAGAATATAAAGGTTTACAAAATTCCAAAAGCTTTTTTTTATAATTGATACTCTCTAACATTCTTAAATAATGACCCGGAATTTCGAGTTAACACGGAAGATACTTACCCTTGTAGAACAATTATAGTTGCTACCTTAATTCATTTGCAATATACTCGTATGATTACCTAATGTAAAGAAATTGGAATTTATAGTAGCCATCGTGATCCATGTGTATATGGCCTTTACAATTGCGTTGTATGTAATATCCGTAGCTGCTTCACCTAAAAACCTATTTAAACATAGAAAACTTATAATATCTACTTTCTTCGCAGCTATTTCTCTTAACTTACATCTGGAGTTTCTTTCTGGTTTTACTCGTATCTTCAGTCAGTTTCTTCCCAAAACTCTAATAGGTGCCTCAAAATTTATGAATTTCCGGACGGTGAGTGAATAGATATAATCAAGTTGTATCAAAACAACAGAGAATGGTTTTGAAATAAGTATGGTTGCAGTAATAAGAATGGTAATGTGATGCGTGCGGAAGTGTTCAGGTTTGTATAGCAGATATGGGAATATTAGGACTTAACGTTGCAACATAATTGGGAAGCACTTACAAGAAATATTCCGGTAATAGTATTCGAGCTTTGACATCACAAGAGTTGACCATTCTGTAAAATAACTATGTTTCTTGTTTATTAAATCCGTTAAGCTCGCCGCTTTGCTGGCACCCGTATACGCTGCAGCGCTATGCACCGCGACACCGCGCGCTT
>BMAW01057644.1:0-25223 GCA_019974015.1 Nephila pilipes | reverse complement strand
TTGAACTTAGGGGTACCATACCCACATATAAATGGCGCAACGAACAGTGTGGATTGAGTATGTATGTGTCGAACCTTCTCATGTCAGATAACCGAAAAACAGGCCACGATAGCCTAGTGGTTAAGGCATCAGACTCGAAACCGGTGGTTTTAATTCAGTAGTAGATTTGAGCCTTGATGACACAAAGGACCCGCCTTGTAGCCAGCGCTGATACACATAAGATTTGTCATTGCCGAAAGTCCTCCGGTTGGCATGGTGTGGAAAATAAGATTGGGGGATGCCAGCTCAGGTCTCGTCCTCGTTGCTTGATCGATGTTCAAAAATACGATGACCGTTGCCAATACCCTCGTGTTGTTTCTAGTGAGACATTCATAAATTGGATTAATCGAAAAACACAAAGGGGAATCACATTTCTTATTGTTCAATTTTTGTTGTGTTTTTATTCGCTCGCAGTCTTGAACGCTATGTCGTTAACTTAGTGGTTTCAGAAATGTACTTTTGCCCTGTAAATTTCTAAAATTTTATTGAGAAATTAAATTAATCTTACAGTGCTCAACAACCTTAAATATAGTACTCGAAACATTCGATTGTTCGGTCTATACGTAAAATTTTTATAACACGGTCGTAACCGGAGATATTAGTAAGTGCCGGGGTCCTACTTTCCCGGCTTTTATGTTATCCATAGCACTTTTAATAACCACTAGGCGCAGCGGTAGCCTAGTGGTCAAGGTACTGGACTAGCGGCCGGCGGTTATCGTTCAGTCGTCGGTTCGATCCTTGGCCGCAAAAGACCCGCCGTGTAGCCGGGGATGATGCACGTGAAATCTGTTCCGGGCCCAAAGTCCTCCCGTTTGCGTGGTTTGGATGTTAGGAGAGGAAGGTGCCAGCTCAGGTGTCGTCCTCGTCACTTGACCGTGGTTCAAAATTACGAGGTCCATTGGCAATAGCCCTAGTATTGCTTCTTCATCGACGTTAATATAAACTAAACTAAAAACACTTTTAATATCTGACAATTAAAGGTAATCTTTCTATCGTAAGGTATAAATTAGGATATCGAGGTTCCTTTTTATGCGTTGCCTTCGTCATTTGAATGTACTGTTGGAAATAAATTACTCGGATCCCGCCAGGAGGCGCCTGGTCTCGTGTAAGTAAGAGCGCACGGGTTCATGGGTAATATTTTCAGAGTGCTCTTGGATCTTGACCGCGTAAGTCGGGTTTTTTCTTGTATTGGATATAATTTCTCCTGACCGCAAAAGCGGGTTGAATTAAAATAAGGGCTGCTTGGAAGCTTGTATAGTTTTGTAAATGGTATAAATATTTGTTTATGTGTGATTGGTGCGTAGAAACTGTGATTAAACTAACTGCTCTCCCTATTTTTGGCTTGGTGGATACCACCTTTAACATTTGGTGCCAAAACCCGGAAGGAATCTACGTAGGCAATTAAAGGTAAATCTTTGAATATATTTTGCATTTGTCTTTATAAAATCGATTTCGGAAACACGATGAATACTTTTGAAAAATTAAAAGCCAAAAGATCCGCTTTGCGCGGAAGTATAACTAAATTAATGGAGAAAACAAAATTAATTTTGGGTTCTTCGGTAGAAGATACTGATTCTGAGGGAATACTTGAAATCTTGGAACAAATAAATAAAATGGAAAATGATTTGAACATTGTGAATTCCGAAATCGAAATTGCCATAACCGATCCTACTGTATTTGATAATGAATTAAAAACAAGCGAGGATTATTCTGTTAAAATAACAAGAATAAAATTTCAAATAAAAAATCGAATTACAAGGATAAATGCTCTTGATAATAGCGTTGTGGAAAAGAGAGAGAGCAGACCGTCTTAGTCTGTATGTTTAAAATTACCCAACTTATCAATTAAACCTTTTTATGGTGATTCCAGTTTGTTCTTGGAATTTTTTAATAGTTTCAATAGTGCTATACATGAAAATCCTTCTTTGTCAAAAATTGAAAAATTTTTGTACTTGAAATCTTTAATATCGGGGCAATCCTCTTAGTTTCAGGATTTTCTTTAACCAAAGAAAATTATGAACAGTGTTTGGAATTGTTGCGGGATCGTTATGGCAAAAAAAGAAATATAATTGCATTTCATATGAATAAATTATTAAGTTTAGAAGCTGTAAGAAATTCTTCTAATTTGAAAGGTCTAAGAAAATTATTGGATGCTTGTGAAATTAATATTAGGAACCTGAATATTTTGGGTGTAAATTCGGACTCTTATGGGCATCTTTTAAATCCAATTCTTCTAAAGTTACTGCCATCAGATTTAGTTCTTGATTTTCATAGAAAAAAAGATCCGACCAAAAGTGATGTTACTGAATTAATAGCATTTCTAAAAAAAGAGGTCGAATTTAGAGAAAGTGTGTTAAAGGTATTTGGAAAGAATTTCAATGATGAATCGATCGTCAACAGGAAACATACCACTTTTAATTATAAACAAATTAATCCACATGGGAGACATAACACTCCTTCAGCTTCTGCTTTAAACATAACAACGTCTAAACTTTGTATATTTTGTAAAAGTAATCAGCATTATGGATCCCGATGTAAAAATTTATCTGATGATAAAAAAACGTGCTAAATTGAGAAAAGAAGGTAGATGCTATAGATGTTTTAAATTTCATTTATCCAAAGATTGCAAAATTAAAGTTAATTGTGAAAAATGTATGAGTTCTTCACACATACAATTATTCTGCCCAAAGGAACGAGAACCCGATTCACAATCCGAGCAACAGGAGAATGAAATAGTTGTAGGCACGTCGCATTCTCAATGTTCTAACTCAACTATTTTACAAACTTGCAATGTTCTAGCGTCATCAGAAAATAAAACCTTAAATATAAGAATAGTGTTGGATTCGGGAAGTGAAAGAACATTCATACTACGAGAAGTAGCAGAAGCTTTGAATTTAGAATCGATCCGTAAGGAGAGACTGTTACTCTATTCATTTGGAGAAAAAAAATCCCGAACCTTCCAACTTCGATTTGGTTCAACTTCAGCTGAAGAATCCCCATATCCCAAACCACAGAATTTCGATTGAGGCAATGAAAGATGTTAACTGAAATCAGTGGCCTTGAACCGGCAGACTCTAGTAAAGGAAAAATTCAGCTTTTGCTTGGTATGGATTTTTTCTGCGAAGTAATAAGAGGCACGCCTGTAAGAATAACAAAGAGTCTGTTCGCTCAAAAAAGTTTATTTGGTAATATTATTTGTGGAGCGTTGCCTAATATGACCTCGAATAAATCGTCTGCTTGTTTTCGCGTTTCAGTTGAAGATGATTTGAATCAGCATTTGAGAACTTTATGGGAAATAGAGTCGATCGGATGTGATACGGCGCAGGAAACAAAACATGATTCTGAATTTATTAAAAAATTTGAAAATAATTAAACTTTCGCGGATGGTCGATATGAAACAAAATTACTTTGGAATTTACCCAAGACACATTTAAGCAATAATTATGAAGTGGCTAGAAAACAGTTCTATAACTTGTCAAACAAATTAATGAATGATAAATTATTACTTGAGAGTTATAATGGAGTTTTGAGGGAACAATTACGAGATGGTGTTATTGAGGAATGCCTGGATAAATCTGTTAGCGAAAGTTCATATTACTTGCCCCACAGACCAGTGGTAAAAGAAAATAACGTGAAAACTAAAGTGAGGATAGTATACGATGCATCATCAAAGGGAATGAACTGTCTTTCTCTAAATGATTGTCTGCATCAGGGTCCTTCGTTATTACCTCCTGTATCAGATTTAATCCCTTAAATTCCGTAATCATAAGACAGCATTCTCTGCTGATTGTGAAAAAGCATTTTTACAGATAACAATTCATGAGAATGATCGGGATTATTTGCGATTTTTGTACTATAAAGACTGCGACATTGAACAGGATGTGGTCCCATATAGAATAAATCGGGTTGCATTCGGTTTAACCTGCAGCCCCTTCATTTTAAATGCAACTATTACACACCACCAACCACACCACTTAGAAACACCATTAAAAGAAAAACTGAAAATGACGGATTTATTACCCCACCTAAAAATGAAACAAAAATACAACTAAACCTCACCCCTATCCAAAGCATACCGATTCAAACTCAAAATAAATTTGCCGGACTAACAATCTCAGAAATACAATCAGCCACAACTGTAAACCAACTCACTTTAATTAAAACTAAACCTACATCATCAAACAATCAACCATCACCTACAAAAACTTTCACACCAAAAAATCTCCCTCCACCTATCATGCTGAAACTACGCAAGAACTATAGACAACAATTAAGAGAATTAACCGCGGCAGTACCTAAACTCAGGACCAGGCTATCAGGAGAATACATTAAGCTCTACACGGACACCCATGAGGACTACCGTAAACTAGCAAAAACCCTCGAAAACACACCCTACCAATACTACGTAATTCAACCGAAAGATACCAGGCCTATAAAAATAGTTTTAAAAGGACTTCCCTGAAACACCCCTACCGAAGACATTGAAGAAGAATTTACTGAACTAGGATTTACATTTACTAAAGTTAACCAGCTAATCAATCGAAGAACCAAACTCCCACTTCCTGTCTTCATGGTAACATTACCAAGAAGAGAAAAAAACCAAAAAATCTACGATCTTACCAACATTTGCTATGTGTCAATATCAGTCGATCAATATAAATCTAATCAAATAACACAATGCTTCAACTGTAATCATTTTCACCATTCATCCCAAAATAGCCATATGGAACCTCGCTGCCTAAAATGCTCAGGATACCACCCAACTAAAGACTGTGACTTCCAAGGAAAAGTAGAAGATATCAAATGTATGAATTGTAATACAATAGGACATGCTGCATCATACTGGGGCTGTGTTGCTTACCCAAAACCTCCCAAAGGCTCTGAATTCAAATCATCCACTAACAAAATTCTTGAAAATACATCTTACGCCAATGCCCTCACTTCCAACCAACAGATGGCGCCACCCCAAGAAAATCAAAGTACCAAAGTTCCAATAAAAACCAACCACAGAAGAAAAGGATCCGAAAACAACCCTGCTAATGCACTCCTCGCCGCCATAGAACAACTGAGGGAACTCGCCGAAGTATTCACCCTGATACCTGGTCTACTTACACTCCTCCCTAAAATTAAAAATGCTAAATCTAACGAAAACAAAAAATTCGCAATCCTAGAAGCCATAATGAATAACGATGATTAATAGCCCTAACCTTAATTTTAACCCCCTGGGTCTTAGGGTATGTTCATGGAACGCTAATGGCGTTAAATCCAAAGTAGTAAAGCTCACCGAATTCATCATAAAATTCTCACCTGACTTAATCCTAATACAGGAAACCCACCTCAAAACCAACCAAAACTTCTATATTCAAAACTATACAGTATACAGGAATGATCGCATCACTGAGGAAGCTGCTTCCGGTGGAACCATGATTTTAATTAAAAGAAACTTGAAACATCACTCCCTGCCTACCACACTACACCAATGGGTCGAATCAACTACAATAGTTCTCACCGCTCCAAACCAAAATCCCATCACTATCTCTTCAATCTATGTACTCCCAAGCTCCGACCCCCACCTTTTCACAATAGACTTAGAAAACTTAATACAAACTAATAGCAATTGTATTCTTTTTGGAGACTTCAACGCACACCATCTCAACTGGAACTGTAATAGAAACAACACCCGAGGAAATCAACTAAATCACTTTGCCAATCAACTCGATCTAAAAATACTTCCCCACACACACACTCCCACACGTTTTGGTCATAACTCATATTCCACAATTGACATAGCCCTCCTCAGAGAATTTCAACGACCCTTCAAAAAATTTTCCATACCCGAACTCAGCTCAGACCACAACCCAGTCTTAATAGAATTCACATACAACATCCCATATGAAATCAACAACAGATCCACATACACATGTTGGTCAGCTTTCTCATCTCACCTACATGAAACCACAAATTTCTTAAAAATTGCAAATATCAATAACACCAAACAACTTGAAAATAACATACACACCCTTACTGATAACATAATTAACTCACATAAACACGCCTCCAAACCAGTCAAGCACACTAGTCAAACCTTCACACCCTCTTATATCAAAGATCTAATTAAAACAAAAAACAACCTCAGAAAACAATACCAACGCTCTCTCAATCCATACATAAAAACACAAATTAACAGACTACAAAGTAAAATCAAAAGAGAAGTACAAAAATTTTCACAACAAACATGGAACCTCAAACTCGAAAATCTTAACACTCAAGACAACTCCCTCTGGAATTTCACAAAATTTTTTAAAAATAAAAGATCACAAATCCCCACGCTCAACACTCAAAATGGAACTGTCATAACAAATGAACAAAAATCAGAAACACTAGCTGACCAACTATAACAAAACTTCCAAAACAACCCATCCTGTGACCCAACTTTTGATTCTAATGTTACACACACTATTCAAAATTACTTCTCCTCCCCCCTCCACATGAAGTCTCCACTCCCCCCCCCTCCACAAGACATAATAGATTTTATCAAAAAGCTAAAAAACAAAAAAGCCCCTGGAAAATACACAATACGAACAAAACGCTAAAAAACCTACCAATCAAAATTATTTTCCTACTAACCATTATCATTAATAAAATCTTAATTTTTAACCATTTTCCCAAAATTTGGAAAACAGCTATTATCTTCCCCATCTTAAAACCAGGAAAAAATGCTCATCTCCCAGATAACTACCGTCCCATTTCTCTCCTTTCTATACTAGGCAAACTAACAGAATCCATAATCCTACATAAACTTAAACTTTTCCTAACGGCAAATAATCTTAACAACCCTAACCAATATGGCTTCACCTCAAAACTTTCTACTCTTCACCCCTTACTAAAACTCACGGAAATCATCACCTCAGGATTCACCAAAAAACAATCCACCGGAGTAGTCTTCCTTGATATTGTCAAAGCTTTCGATCGAGTTTGGCTCGATGGTTTAACATATAAAATGATTCAAAATAATTCCCCCCCCCCTCATCCTTCTCATCGACTCATACTGCAATGATCGTGTTTTCCAGGTCAGAATTAATGACACACTATCCACCCCACGCAAAATAAACTCAGGAGTAGCTCAAGGAAGTTTAATCGGTCCATTTCTTTTTAACTTCTACTTAAATGATATTCCAAATTATTCCCTGACAACACTTAATATGTACGCTGATGATACTGCAATAGTTGCAATATTTAAAAATCCCAAAACAGTTACTTTTGCCCTAAATAAACACCTTGAGCTAATCCAAACATATTTCAATAAATGGAAAATCAAAGTAAATGTAGACAAGACTCAAGCTGTAATATTTACCAAAAGAAAATTAAACCCATCCCCACCCACCTTTTTTCAAAAACAAATCCCATGGGACACACACGCAAAATATTTAGGCCTTACTTTCGATAAACATCTGACCTGGAAAAAACATATCCTAAACACAAGAGAAAAATTCCGTAAATTATCCCACAAAGTTTACCCCCTTATTAACAGAAAATCAAAAATGAACCTACAAAACAAATTACTTATTTTCACAGCTACCATGCATCCAATCATCAGCTATGCCAGCCCAATATGGGCTTATTGTGCAAAATCAAACCTCAACATATTAGAAATATCCCAAAGCTCTACTATCAGGATGATCGTCAGAGCCTCCATGTACATGAAAAACAAAGACATTTATAAAGCACTGCAAATAACCACCTTTAAACAACATGTTCAAAAACTTGCCGCAAATTTCTTTAATTCACTTTCAAATATTAATAACCCAAATATTCAAAATCTAGAAGATTATCAACTACACCCACATACGAAAAGACCCAGGAAAATTCTATTAGATTACAACCCACCTTAAACTTAATTTTAGCTCTTAATATTCAACAGCACTACCACCATTAACAAACTCCACCCATCACATATATAGTAACTTACACACAATCGCTGGCAGCCAATAGCAGCATCGCATTTACTCCCCAGTCAACCAATCCAAAAGCAAGATCTCCTCTTCAATCTCTCAGCTCAGCTTTTCTTCGACTCTCGGTTCTTCATTTCCACTGAAGTTCCTTCCACTTCCAATAGATGGTGCCTTACTTACTCCAACTTCATTCTACTATTTCTCAAAGACCCTCCAATAGAATATCAAGATATTTTCGACACTTCAACCTAGGAAGCACATCTCCAACATGAAAAATCCATCCTCCCAATGTATCATTTAAATGCCAGATTTGGGCTGGTGGAGCGCTCCGCGCTCCGGGCGCCCATTGAATTTCAACGTCAACGAGTCAATATATTGCGGAAAAAAATCCCTTAACCTGCGACATGTTGAATGAGTCTTTTTACGTCGACGACTTATTTCATGGGTCGCATTCTGTCGAAGAAGCCTATAAATTATCTTCGGAAGCTGTAAATATCATAAAAGAAGGTGGGTTTAACTTAAGAAAATTTGAAACGAATTCCCCCGAATTGATGCAAAAATGGGAAAACAATACATCCGTGTTCAAAGAAAACAAATACTCAGACTCAAATGCAAAAGTTCTTGGATTGATTTGGTACAATAACAGTGACAAATTGGGACTTGAACTACAATACTTGCTATCCTACCTTGAAGGGAAACCTCCCTGCACAAAAAGGGAGGTTCTCAAATCGGCAGCTCATATTTTTGATCCAATTGGATTTATCTCGCCTTTCGTCGTACGCATCAAATTCTTTTTCAAAAACTATGGACGAAAGGACTCGGATGGTATGAAGAATATCCTGATGAATTACAACAAAATTGGTTACAATGGTGCAAATAAATAACTTTATTTTCAGAATTCAAAATTCCCAGATATTATTTTCCAAACATGGCGTTGAATTTTGATAACGTTCAACTTCATGTATTTGGAGATGCCTTTTTACTAGCATTCAGAGGAGGAGGGCATTCAGGAAATTTGTATCTCGTAGAGGAATACCAGCTGTAATTTATTCGGATAATGCCAAAACTTTTAAACGTTCTAATTTGGATTTAAAAACGATCTGGTCTTTGATTAAACACCCGACCGTTGAACGTTATTTCGCCTCGAATAACATAAAATGGCAATTCAATGTTGAGAAAGCCCCATGGTGGGGAGGATTTTACGAGAGACTTGTGAGGAATGTGAAAACTGCTCTCAGGAAAGTTTTCGGCTCCAGCTCGAAGCGACCATTATCGAGACCGAAGGTGTGATCAATTCCAAACCCCTGACTTATGTGTATAATGAACTAAATGAACCTTTTCCTTTTACACCAGCTCATTTGTTAGTTGGAAAAAGGATTCTCAGCATCCCATCAGCGAAAATGCCTTGTGATTCCCACCTCTCTACAAGGAGGTTGCTAATAAATTCTTTTTAGCTTCTTTTCTTAGTAATTCTCGTTGTTCGCGTAGTTCCTCAAACAATTCATCGATGAGCAAGTTCTTAAATCTGATATCTTCTTTGTTTCTCATTCCAGTACCAATCGAATGTTCGAATGGTGGCCATTTAGTGCTTCGACAGGCTATTCTGTTAGGGAATCTTTGAAGTCGATCTATGTACTTGTACCATTTAATAGAGTCGTTTAAAGTTAGTTTGGTTAAAACTCGGATAAGTGTAAGGGGGATTCTTTCAACTTGTCCATTTCTTCGTGATACATCCGTGGCTATTTGTAGATGTTGAATACATTTTCTGTACAATAATCGCTAATCACTTTTGAAGTTAACGCTGATCCTCTATATGATACGACTCTGATGTAGTTTCGAAAGCTTTTTTTTTTTCTTGAACTTTAAACATCTCTAAAGCATTTTCAGCCGTCACTGTTTTTACAATGTACAACCAAGTGATTTTTGTAAAAGCATATATAACGGTGAAAATGTGTTGAGAATTTTTATTTTTTATTGGTAACGGTCCTATGAAATCATTATGGTATGTGTTTAAAAGGTTTTCTTCCTTTGGAATTGGATTTAAAAAAACATTCTTTTTTACTACTTTTTCTATTAGTTAATATCTGACGGCTATACTTATATTCAGATCTTTTTTATGCATGGTCTTTAGGAATATAGAACAATCTGTGACTATTTTGAAATGCTGACCTAAGAAGTATATTCGAAATTTCTTTAATGCCGTTATAATTACGAGAACTGCTAATTCATTGCTGTTATGCTTCTCTTCAGCTGGACTTGTTTTCTTTGACATATAATAAATAGGACGTAACTTGCCATCGCTGGCTTCTTGTAATATAACTGCTGCGTATCTCAATTTACTTGCGTCCGTGTGTAATTCTGTTCTTCCATATTTATAAATGTGTCGGACTGGAATCTCAGACAATACTTTCGTTAGCTTTTCTAATGCTTCTTTCTGATGTGCTCCAAAAACAAATAAATTTTGTTGAGTCCTTGTGAGGTCGCTTAACGGTTTTGCAATTTTCGAGTAATCTTTGATGTATGTTCGGAAATATCCTGTTAATACTTGAAAACTTTGTACTTTCTTTACGGTCATTGATTACTTAAACTTTGCATTTGCTAACGTCTTTGCAAATGAGGGCTTGATGAATCCATTTTCTACTATGTCACCTAACAATTCAACTTTTCGTACATTACGAACTGACACTTCTTGAATTTTTTCTCCGGAACATATTTCTATGCAACTTTAAACACAATTTTAAGGTTTTGGAATCCATCCTTTTTGTCTTTTACTGGAGCAGTAAGGTCATCCATATAACTTACTTAAATTCTTTTACGTGTAAGTTCTCCGAAAATGCTTCTGACTTTTCTTTTCAAAACACCTGGGCTCGTTCTTCACGAGCTAATCGGCGCTGTGATTGACAAATTGGTTCATCATCCTTCAAAATAATTCGCATGATGACCGTGTTTGCCGTGTTTTCAGGCTTGTAGATTTCTATTATTTTCATAAGTTCTTTTTTGATCTCAGGATCTCCTATGTGACTCAGTTCTACTTTTTCGACATTTTCCCGCTAGTATCTTCATCACGAATGCTTGATTTTCATATTTAACAAAATCTACACCATTCTTCGTGAAGTTGACTGATGCTCGTTCTAAAATATCTGAACCTAAGATTGCTTCAAACTAAAATTTGGTTTGTAGGTAACACATTCTAAGTTAGTGTATAGTTTCCTCCATCCTTCTGAAATTCTTGTTCGAAAAATTCTGTCGAATTGACGTGAGCTTCACCTATGCCGATTAAGAGAATTTTGTTCTTCGTTGGACGGACGATTCTTCTGCTGGTATTTTCTCGTAGTAGACTGACGGTACTTCCAATGTCGATAAGCTCAGTAATTTTCTTGCTTCCAGACTTTATTTCCTTGGTGCATAGAATTTCTTGACTGATAGTGGCACATGCTTTCTTCTTTCTGTAGTGAAATATGTTGATCTCTTCCACTGGCATGTATTTGGCTCTTTCGCTGTATCGTTGAATCTTCTATACCTGGAGTAATTCGTTTACTAGCTCATTTGCAATTGCATCATAGTTGTTTTCATTTATAGCTTCAATTCTAGATAATGCGTCTGCAACAAAGTTATCTTTACCCAAAATATGTTGAATATTAGTGAAAATTATGAAATATATTGCATATCAGGGGACCTCAGGGATTTGCCTTCTTCAGGAAAGTACGGGCTTCACGAACCCGATCTACCCTAGTGATCTTTCTTTCCCATGGGGTTTATTGTCGTTGGTAAACATGGGTGACGCACTCTAGGGTTACCCTAGTGATCCTTCTCTGTTTTCGACCCTCCATCTTGTGAACCAAATTTACCTTTTTTTCAACTTCACGTCTAGACCACAGTTTAATCTTGTTTGGCGCAGCATAGCCATATCTGGCACTTGCGCCAAAAAATTTTACATTCATTCACACTCACATTTATGAAATATATTGCAGTTGTCGTTGTTCTCTTGGTAATGCTTTATCATTTTTCTGTTGAAATGCAAAATCATTTTCTTCCAACAGATGCTTGAAATGTATCACAGAAAGGTATATTCTCAATAATTCCCTATCATAGGTACTATACGCTTTCTGAGTCTCGTTAAGCATCTTTGAATAGAATGCTATTCGCTTCCAACTCTCGTCTGCATACTGTTGAAATACTGATCCTATGGCAAAATCAGAAGCATCAGCACAAAGAGATAATGGCAATCCAGATTTTGGGAAAGAATATAGAGCAGCTTTAGCGAGATCAGACTTCCACTGTTCGAAATTTTTTATAGTGCCTTCAGTCCATGGAACTTTTCTTCGGTCTTTTTTCTTTGCTCCTTTCACCAGATCATGTAGTGGTGCTTGTGTTTTTTGCTACATTCCTTAGGTACCTTCGATAAAAATTTATCATTCCCAAATATGTGATGAATAGATGGTATCAGCTCATGGATGGTATCAAGCATTTTGTAATTGTGTATGACTTGCTTGAGTCGATCAGAAGTTTTTCAAAGTATGTTTATTTTTTTTTCTTTGAAAACTTTACAACTTTAATGTTCCTCCAAGGGATGAAGCATAGTATATCCGAGGAAAAGAAAGAGAAATGAAACTGACGTCACGGATTTAAAGACATAGACGTACAAGAGTGCTTCTGATGACGTCACAAAAATGGCAAGGATCAACTTGCGATTAACATAAATTATGCTTTGCGAATGAAATATGATTACATTCCCTGCAACATAATTAAAGAATACGTTACTGTTGTAATACTGTCTTCACCTCAGATCAAATAATTGAACATCACTGGTCATGAGATAGATGCTATGCTCCCTTCGTTATCACGAAAGCATTAATAAATAAACATTATTTAAAAGTTAACGTTACTATAAAATTATGCAAAACAATATAAAACGTTTTACTAAGCATTTCTGTTTTTATATTCTTAGCAGACTTAAAAAAAACTTATAAATAATCATTCCAGTTGTCAAAGATTTATTTTTGTATTGAGAAAACATTCAGCTAAGACTTTCCTTCCTGGGTAAGACACTTGAAAGATACGTGTTTTATAACGAATGGCACTTTACCACTATTTCAAAAAAACTAATCAAGGATACGCCTAACCATAACTCCAACTAGGAGCAGTACATCTCCTTGTGCCATTCTTTTGTAAATAAAATTTATGTAGAGTTAAAATCCATGTTGAAATAAAAGAAAAAGCAATTATCTTCTTCGGGTCAGCTATGACCCCCCCCCTAAGGAAGTTCTAGTTATAAAGACATATACATAAAAATTTATTCATTGGAAATCAAGTAAATTCGTTTTAAGGCATTAGACAGAATATTTAGAGAAAATCAAAAAATTAAAAAGCTTGAATTCGAAATAAAACTGTGAAACGAGCGAAACCTCACGTCTTGCGTGACAGACGATCCGCCTCGTTAAATCCAGTGCAATGGCGCAAGAATCAAATCTGGCTGTGCTGTGCTAAACAATATGCATCTTGGTTATAGACATTAGAAAAAGCGGAAAAAAAATTTGGTTGATTTGAAGAAGGGTCGAATATACAGAAGGATCGCTAAAATAACCCGGTAGAGCATCACTCTTTTTTACCAAAGGAAGTAAACCCCATGGGAAACACATTACGGGCAGAGAAATTTGTTTTTATACACTTTGCTCAAACATTATCTCGCTACCTATTTATCATATTGTTTGATAGCACTCTGAATTCAACAATGGTTGAAAAACTTTTTCTACAATAAACAACTTCGGGGAGGTAAAAAGATAAAAATTGAAGAGTGTCAGATCAAAGATGGGGAGGGGATGATGGCCTGACCGGATAAGTCCAAAAGTTGCTTTCTGTTTATGGGCTATGTAGCAAAAAGGATTGTCCTGTAACAAACACACTTTATTCCGTTACATTCCCCCCCCTCATTTTTTGTATCACCTTCCTTAACGTTTTAAGGTTTCTCAGTAACCCATTACTTTACAGGACTAATTATTCAATGAGGAGACTATCTCTACAATCCCAATAAAACAGAGGCCATGATTTTTCGTCTCCAAATAATGACCGAACCCTGTCATTTATTCAATTATCCGCAATAAACTTATTCATAAAATTCATTTACAAAGTATTTTGCTTTATTGAAAAATTCTTCTAAAAGGTTGCTTTTACATTGAATGACAGTCTTGTAAAATAGGAAACATGTCTAGAAGGAATAAACCTAAATATAACCCTATCTCGCAACATAAAAGCCTTAGAAGCTCGAATCGTTTAATCGTTCTTTGTTTATACCCTGTTCTTTATAAGCTAAAATAGAATTACGAGTATATTTATCCAAACTCCTAATCCTCAAAAAATTTGAAAAGTAATAGTATCTTCCAAAATGTATGTTTGCGATAGCCATGTTTACAGTGATAAAAGTTCATTGTAAGAAACCAATCCACATGTTTGCTCCAAAGTTAGACTTTTTTTTTTTCCAAAACTGCATTCAGATAACTCATTTGTATTTTGTTTTTGAAAACTGAAGTATGTTATATTACTTAAAAATTATGGATGATTGAAATGTATTCTACTTTTTTTACTTTCCTTTTGCATGAAACATAATTGGAACGGAAAAAATATTTATCAATTTCAATTTTAAAATATATAAGTATGAAGATTGGATAATTAAGTAATTTAAAAGAACGAAAATCGAAAATAAATTGTAAATACAAATTTATAACCAACAATAGTGTTTATTGAAAAAACATTGCCATCGATATAACATCATTGGTAATATTTTAAGCATTATTCTTTTATAAAATACAACTAATAATTCATTAAAACCGCATTTCTGTGTGATGCCTGATAGCGACTTTCTTGCTAAACCCACTTTCTAATCACGTACGAGAATGTATTTAAAAACGCCCTAAAAAGAATTAATGAAATTATTTAATAGTCACTGACACCGTACAATTATGCAAACTAATATAAAGCTTTTATTTCTAGGCATTTCTTCGATTAGAACCAAAGCGAAAGTAAAAGAAAATTCTCAAATAATCTTTCCAATTGACAAAGATTGATTTATCCATTGAGAAAATGTCCAACTCAGGCTTTTAACTTCTTGCACAGAAGCACTTGAAATATACATATTTTATAACGAATGTCGTTTTTAACACTATTTCGAAAACACTAATCAAAGAGAAGCCTAACCATAACCCCAATTCACATCCTAAATAACTTAAGAGTTCGAAAACCTCAAACTTTGATTTCTGTTCATAAATCGTCCTTTCTAAACTGAAATAGAATATATTCAATCTAAGCATGTCTTTGAAATATATTGATTCGTACGACTTACTCAACATCGCTTTGGACGGCCAAACAGCTCTTGATAATATTTCATTAAAAGAAACCGACAACACGGTTGAGGACAGTCACAAAACGGACCATTTTTCGATAAAGTTTCTAACACGTCATCCAAACAACACATTTGTGTGGTATTCGTCAAATCGCAGAGTGTGAAATACTCCATTACATTTAGAGTTGGATCAATGCAACCACATTTGGAGAAATTTTCGGTTTTTTATGCCACTTCTAACATAGTCCTTTTGATTGTTGACTGAGGTTCCGTGACGCCTTTCGCAATAAACGCAATGGTCCCTGAAAGGTGTTGGCAGCCTGTACATAATGCTTTGTCGTAGAGATACCGATATTTCGATAAATCCTTGATCTTCTGGACTTGGTGTCTCATTCGGATGGTGAATAACAACTCTGGCCCCGAGTGCTTTCGTACTTGGATGATAAGTCACAGATTCTAATTTTAATTCTAATATTAATCCAGTATTGGGTCCAACATCTGATACTGTTAAAGCTTTCATTTCTTCCTTACGTTTATTAAATGTTATACAGTTACCGTAACGTAAGTTCTGGAAATAAGATAAACGGTTTTGAGGACAAATTCTGCCACGGAATAAGCATTTTTGCATAAAACGCGAAGGTTTGTGACCTTTCCTCCATCGCCATTCTTCGTCCATTTCGTAGTATTGCTGCAGACTCTCCTTAATCTCATCTCGTTCTGAATGATTAGCAGCATTGCAGTAAAATGAACTACTTCCCTCAGAGAGTAATAATGGAGTTCCTGAAGATAATCCGAATTCCTTCATTCTGTTGAAGTAACGATAACGGCTAAAGTTACGAGGTTCCTATTTAAAAATATTAAACTTACCCTCTCATCATAATTTATAAATTTAAAGAGCATAATTAGTTAAAGTTTTATCGTAATTTAAGTTGCTATCGTAATTAGGATCAAGGCAACAAGCACCTGGGTGTTCGACAGAGTGAGGCAACTGCCGAAACTAGTTGGAAATTAAAATTACGAGGGCGCACACTGCTATTGGATGCCGCAGCAAGGGAAGCTAAGATGCATACATAGCGGTGGGCGGGGTCTAGGTTAGGGCGGGACTTCAGTTCGAAGACGAAAAACGGCTTCGAGAAACTGTTGTCCGTGGGGTTTTGAGAGGTTATAAAAAGAAAAATTTAGCTAATAAATTAAATTGAAATAAAAGGAAATGCCGTACCGAAACCAATTTAAAGAAATATGCAATTAGAAATTTTGAGGGAAAATTTAAAACGCGAGGAGATGAGTTTGAAAAACAAGAATTAAGCCGAAATGAGCGCTATTAGCGACATCTGGTGATGAGAAAAGTTATGAATCTTAGGAAAATGCAGTTAAAATTTAAAAAGTGTCTAATTTTCTAGAATAAAAGATTTTAAAAATTTTGAGAGTGCTCGACAGTTTTACGCGAGGTCCATTTTGACCATGGGGCAGTGCCACTTATCGATGGGAAGTCCTGAATTTTGAAAATAATCAGGATATCACTGATGCATTACTTCAGTGCGCTCGCAGCCTTTTTAGGGCTGGGAAATGGACATATGAATGTCCGAGCGCGGCTCTCGGTCTTTTTTGCGAAGATGCGATTGACGCATCATACGCGGGGAGTTGTTGAAGCAGTGCATTAGGTATTTGAGGGATCCTGTTGAAGAAGTTTAATGATTGTTTTTTAATGAACTCTAGAATTGGTTCAATTTTTAGATCTTTATGCAGGACTTCATTCCGGACAAACCAGGGTGCATTTATCATTTTCCTAAGGTGAAGGTTTTGAAAGACGTGCAGTCGTTTCAGATGGGTGGTTGCAGCGGACGCCCAAATAGGCGATGCGTACAACATGATCGGTCTTAGGATCGACTTGTAGAGCATGATTTTGTGCCTGATCGCCAGCTTGCTCTTTCGAGAAATCAAGCGAGTGAGCAAACTGCTCATTCCGATAGCCTTTTGATGGGCATTTCGGATGTGGTGGGCAAAATTTAATTTGGCGTCTAAAATTAACCCTAGGTACTTATATTCAGTGACCCAGGGGACGGGTTGATCAAAAATGGTGACTGCTGGCAAATTGCCAATACACCGTTGTTTCGTAAAGAGGAGGTAAGCGCTTTTAGATGCATTAACTTTAATTTTCCAGTCAATGAGCCAGAGCTGTAAACGAGAAATGTATCTCTGCAATCTTTCAATAATTTTTCGATTGCAGATGTCTTGGGACATAATAGCAGTGTCATCAGCATACATTGCTAAGTGAATGTTGGCAGCCTTCGGGATGTCATTTACGTACAAAGAAAAAATTCTTGGACTTAAAATCGATCCCTGGGGGACTCCTCTAAGGATTGGTCGGGGGGAGGAGACTGCGTTTTCGACTCGAACTCTGAAACTGCGAGAGTCAAGGAACGAGTGTATAATTTTGATAAGTTGGTCCGAAATTCCAAGTCGCATCATCTTGGAAATGAGCCCATCATGCCAAATTTTATCAAAAGCTTTGGCAATATCGATAAAAAGCATACCCGTGGCTTTGTTATTGGAAAAGCCATGTTGGACCATCTCAGTAACTCTAAGTAACTGTGTTACTGTAGAGCACTTGGGAACAAAAACCATGCTGCTCTGGAAAAACAATATTTCTGGAATTGCAGAACTGGTCCAGGCGTTTCAAAATAACATATTCATATGCTTTGCTCAGCGAACTGAGTAACGATATGGGGCGATAATTTAGAGGATTTGAATCATCGGAATGGGGCTTGAGAATGGGGACCACCACGGCGATCTTCCAGGCCTTAGGGAAGTAGCAGTTCTCCATTAAAAAGTTAAAGAGCAACGTGAGAAGAAAAATAAATTTAAGAGGGAGATTTTTAAGAATGCGATTAGAAATTAAATCCAATCCTGGAGCCTTCTTAATTTTGGTGTTGTGTATGTAGTCCAAAATTTCGCTAGCCTGGACTGGTTCCAGGTCTAGACAAGTGGGGGAGGCCAAAAATCCTTGGACTTTTCGAGTAGTATGAGCTGAGAATCTGGGATTCTCGCCTTCATTTGGTTCGAATTGTTTTTGAAGGCTATCAGCTATAACTTCCGCCTTTTCAATAGGAGCTACAGCAACACTGCCTAGGGCGCCCTTCAGGGGCGGAATGGTGTGAAAAGGCTTTTTGAGTCGGGAGGTTTCCCTCCAAAGGGTGTTTGTATCAGGCGAGAGGCCTTCAATGTGTTTTTCCCATCTTTCCTGGGAAAAGTGTTGGATTTCTCGTTTAATCTCATTGCTGAGTGCACGGAGTTCAGATTTAAGAGCCGGATTCCTACATCTTTGCCAGACTCTCCGTACATAATTTTTGCGACGAATTTTGGTTCTGATTTCTATAGGGAGTCTCAGAGGAGGAGGTTTAAATTTTGGTTTTGAGGCCGTCACAAGTGCCTCGGAAATAGTTACACCAATTTGTTCTATAGAATTTTCAATATCTTCATTGCTGGAGGTGTTTGGAATAGGGAGGGGTTTTGAATTCAAAATAAATTTAAAGTTCTCCCAATTGGTAGAGAGTTGCTCTGGTAATTTTAAAAACGCAGAGTTAGTGTTAAGAGTCAAAATGACCGGTAAATGATCTGAACTCAGATCATGAATGACTCTTATATCATAATTAAAAGGAATATTTTTAAAGATTGCAAGATCAATGATAGAATCCCTGGCTCCCGGTCGGGACCTAGGGTTAATGTGCGTAGGGGTGTACGGTGCTACAACCCTAGCACCTGTAGTTCTGCTTATAATATTTTTGAGTTTAAAGCCAAAAGTGTTTGATCTTAAATCATGCCAATCTTTATGACGAGCATTCATATCTCCAGCAATAATTACATTTTGACTAGAATTTATAAGTTTAATAAAATCCTCCTCTAGAAAATGGCATCGATTGAGAGGGGTATTGCGAATATAAGCAGAAATTATTCGCAAAGGTGGATAATTATTAATTTTAATTTCGATAGCAGTTGCATCGATATACTGTAATCTCGGTAAGAGGACTCTGCAATGTTCATAATTACTTTTACAGTATATAGCGGTGCCTCCGTCGATACGAGGAGTTAATGTAATTCTATCGTCTTTGTGGAGACGATAGTTGGCGATCTGGGGTTCGTGCCCCGGTTGGAGCTTTGTTTCTTGAACCAAAAACAGATCAAAATTTTGCTCTGTGACGAAGTCTCTGACTTCGTCAATCTTGGAACGCAAACCAATTGCGTTCCAGAACCCAAGAGAAATGTCGTGCACGTCTCGATTGAATTTTAATGTTGGGGTGGGGCGCGGTAAGCGCGCCCGTGCTTAAGTGCGACAGAGGCCTCAAAAATAATGCAGGCCTTGTCGTCAGCCGCTGTGACTTGGTGAAGGGCAGGGAGACACTCCCGGAATGCCCGAGCAAAAAGTTGCTCGTCTACATTCGCATCACTGGCGATAGCCATAACAGCTCGGAATATTTCCCCAAAATTTCCGGAGCTGGGAGAAGCCGTAGAATTTTGAACAGGGGCGGGATGAACCGTAGTCTGTCCGGATAAAATTTGTGAATATGATATTTGTGGGGTGGCCTGTCGGTAACTCTCGAGAGGACGCTGGCTCTTGGGAGAGTTAACAATTTTAGGTTTAGGGGCCGAGTTTTTGTTTTTTAAATTTTTATTTGAGTTTTTATTAATAATTTTAGGGCTTGTGTTTTTGCCCTTAGGGAATCGGGGGCATTGGCGCCAATTCGCCGCGTGTTCCCCGCCACAGTTAGCACACCTTAGAGGTGTATCGAATTCATTGGGGAATCCCTAGCACGGTGAGCCCTTGCGCATTTAACGCATTTGATAGGGAGGTGGCAAACCTCAGAGGAGTGGAAGAACCCCTGACACCTCCAGCATTGAGAAGGGCGCTTGTTGCCCCGATAATTCTCAATACTGATTACAGTTCCAAACATATCTGTGTAATTATAGATTTGTTCAGCTTGCAAGTTATTAAGAATTTGGAAGTAAATCAAAGGCATGGGCGCCTTTGTTTGAAATTTAGTGAGGCGTGAGATTTTATGTACAGAAAATCCTGCACTTTCAATCTCTTGTTTGACTTCCTCTAAATCGGTGGTCGAGGGAAGTCCACGAAGAATTAATTTCAGAGGCCTGTCTGATTTTAGCATGTATGATTTGAATTCTACGCCCTCCGTACGTAGAAAGTTGGCTAATTTCCTGTACTCCGTCTCATGGTTGACAGTGAGGCGGAGGAAGCGGCCGCTAAGCTTGCTGTAAAGCGAAGGCGCTTCAAGTCTGGCGAAGGAGAGGAGTTGCCTCCAATCACCCTTCGGTGTGATGAAAAAGGGAGGAATTTTTGGGCGATTAACAGGAGTGGCGGGGTTCACTGGTTCCCCAGCTTCCTCTTCCTCACTGAGATCCGAAATCTCATCTCCTTTGGTTGAATTAGTTAAGTTATGGGTCGTCTGGACCGTGGACAAAGAATTTAAATTTTTCTTGCCATTATTAGTAGAAAATTCATTGGCATCAGCAGATCTTTTCTTGGATTGGTTCTGCGTGCGGGAGGCTCCGCCCTGAACCGGAGCTTTCTCGGAGGCCACGCCCACTGATGGAACTTCTTTTGCAGGAGAATGGCTTCCATTTTTCTTCAAAGACTTTTTTGTTCTCTTTTCTGCTTTTTTCTTTGCTGATTCTATAATTTTAGCAAGTATAGCAGCGGTGGCAGGAAGCTTGAATAGGGGAACATTTAATTTCCTTTTCACGGCAGTGAGCTGTGCGTAGGCTATGCCTAGTTCGGCGTGTGCCTTGGCAAAATCATCAGGTTTCTGGGAAGCCGCACTCAGTCTCTTTGCCCAAAGTGCATAGCAATCCCGAAGTTCGATGAGTTTTCTTACCCCTTCAGCATGTTCCACGAAGAACTTTTCGGTATCTTCCGATGAAGCATCCGGGTCAAGGCGAGGTGGAGTAAACGTATCGTTGGAGGTCGCTAAGCCTACTTCAGAATTCGAATTCGATGTATCAGCAGCAGCTGCTTGCGGCGGTAATTCTGCTTGCGAAACTACTTCCATGGACGAATCCATGGTTTCTTTTTAAAAAGAAACCCTTGAGAAATAAGAAATTTCAAATCACCAGTGGTGAGAGAAAAATACTAGCTTGTACGAAAAGTTCAAAAATGCGCTCAAGATAAAACGTCTGTTCTCGACAGAGTCAGAATCCGGAATCCTGTTGAAGTTACAAATGCTCACGGCTGGAAATTCCAAACGTTTCACCTGCTCCATTTCTAACGAGAACACTATCGGATAGAGAAAGTACATCTTGAAATAATTGTAACTTTTGTAAGAGCTTCCTATAATTCCTATAACCAGAAACAAATACCAGAATAATTTTCGTATGCTCGACGTAGTAGAGCTGATCTGAGAAAGAATATAGATTGAAAAAGCCATCAAAACCGTGTTCTGGGGGTTTTCAGTTACTTGATTTCATTGATACGCTCTTATAAAGTACATGAATCAATCTTTTACTGAAGCATAAATGGAATGTTATAATGTTCAAACTATTGTGGAGAATAGTTTTATTAACTAACTATAACTTGGAAATTAGGAAAAATTACTATTACTTGTTCCTTTTTTCCCCTTAATTATTCTGTTTTTATATATATGAGGAAAAATGAATAATTACCTCTTATATTATTTTCCGAGTTTCTTTGCAATACTACAAGAGTCATAGTGAGCTCATCTCTGTGGCGTTTGTTACATTGATTGCACATAAAAGGTAACATTTTATTTTTGAGATTTTTTTCTTATGTTTTATAAATTTAAACAAGGTTTTAAAATCATTTGGAAATAGTCAGGTTGTACTTTTTTTAATGTAAAAATTGATAATAATGTTTATATTGATAAATGATACAATCTAGTATTGTATTCAGTTGAAGGGAAAAAAACCTTACATTAATTTAATTCGACAAAGGCTTTATTGCTGCTGATCTTAAGGGGGAAATCAAGAGTTCTGAACTTGTATTGTTCTTAAAATGTATCAATATTCATGTCTCTTTTATATCTCTTTTATATAATATAATAAAATATATAAGTAATATATATTTACATATATATATACACACATATGCACAGATATATATATAAACTAAATATTAAGGAACAATGATGGTTGTCATAACAGCAATTTAATAATACCTGTAATGAATTTGAAAACTTTAGCTAACAACAGAGCAACTTTTTGATATTTTATTTTGACCATTTCTCCTTTTTCTTCTTTACAGTTTTAATAATTATATATGCGTTCATGATAGTTAACTTTTTTAAGATAATCTAATATTCATTACTTGTTTTAATTAACGTCAGCTTAGATTATTAAAATATTTCAAAACTGTACATAAAACCACTTAAATTATATTATTCGAAAAATATGTCTGATACCTATCGTTAAACCATCATTTCTTTTGAAAAATTTCTTTACTTTACTTCAAAGATTTTTTACTTTAAATTAAAATTTACTTTACTTTATTTTTTGGGAACAATAGTTATAGATTTCTTAAATTATATTTATTTTAATTATTTATCATTTGTTTGCATTTTAATATCTAAAGAAATTTTATTAAAACTTGTATAATTAATTTATTGTCTGTAATATTTCATCATTTGCCTAAAATTTAATGTATGTGAAGACATAACTTACATGAATAATAATATTACACATCCCTTAATAATTATTATCCTTATCAATAATTATGCAATAATCATCAATAATTATCACATCAATTATTTTGATTCTTTTTGTTGTTAAAGCTGGGATCGTTTTTAAATCTAAGAATGTTTTTATTTTTGATGAATTAATAGTATTCTCCAAGATTGATAATATATCAATGCCATCCTTTTCAAGGAAGAGTTATATGTGTTCTGAGTATTGTCTAGTGGCTGCAAAAAATTTACGTAAATTGATAGTTATAATCTGAAAAAATCTCCCTATAAAAAATATATATTTTTATTTTGTATCAAGTCATTAGATGTGTATAATAAAACACGGCTTACAATTTCCTTTTAAAATTAAGATGAAAAATTAAAAACCAAATTTTATTTATTAAAAACTACATAATGTACTATCTTGTTGTACACAAAGTATCACACCATGCACATAATCTGACACCTTTTATTTCGAATTTTATAATTAATACCTCGTTGGATACCTTTTAGCTTGCATAATTAATTTCATCCTTATTTGTATATATTCTATCACAGTTGCTGTCACTGAACTAGAAATGTAGTTCCACTCTTGCTTAACAGTATTTATCAAATCATGTTTATTGTAAATTGTCCTCATCTAGCACTCTGATAAATAATTTCTCATTAATATTATATGGGATTAATGCATGGTGACTGAAAAGGAGGTTACAAAAGATCAGGAGTGTAAAATAGAATTCATACCCGAGTGTTTAAGGCTCTATACTTAGGATCATTATCGTGCATAAAAACATAAATGACATGAGCTCCTTTTGTTGTCGCATTAGGCAGTCAATCATTTTTTTTTCAAAACATCTATATAAATTTTAACATCCCTGTTTCATTGTTAAAAGTAAATTCGTTATAGGCATTACAGTGTTTCGTTGTATCCATATGATTAGTCTAGCGTCCAATCTAAAAAAATTTTCCTAATAATGATAAGTTTAAATTTTTTTTATATCTGAACACTAGGTTTACGTTTGCGAATATTACAACGAAGGATATTCGAAACTCCCAATTCCTTTTATTCACAAAGTATTTTTCGTGTAACGAGCCAAGAAAACCTTGTTCCTACATACATTTTGAGTTGTAATTACAGGTACAGTTATTATATTGTGGTTTTTTAAATTCAGCTGTAAACTTAGCAACACTAACGAAAGGGCTAGAAATCGTCTCTCGAAAGAAAAAAGTAGAGATATTCGACTAGAGCGAGGAACTTTATGTAATATTTTAGAATCCATAAGGCTCTGAATTATTGATTGCACTACTAAAAATAATTTCGGCTAATAACAAATTTCATTACATTCTTTACTAAACATTATAGTAAATTTTCTTTTAAAATAATAGGTTTCTTTACACTTATGACCCTTACCGAAAATTCTACATTGAATATAAAAATTTAAATTGCACCTTGCCCTCATGTACATACCTGAAGATGAACCATGTCACTTTTTGACCAATAAATTTATGTTTCTTTTTTAAAACACTTTAAAAATGTATATTGTTTCAATATACGAATACTTTTGTATTATCGTCTTTACGGAACTTTATAATTAATTTTCATTCAAAATCATAGGTGTCATTAGACTTACGGCCCATATCGAAAAATCTGCACTATATATCGAATTTAAATTGCTACATGCAATCATGTACATGCCCGAAGAGGAATCATGTCACTTATTTCCAAATATAGCTATGATTACTTTGTAAAACACTTTCAAAAATTTGTATTGTTTCAGTGTACGAATACTTTTTTACGCGTTTTAAAGCCCGTAAGCCTTAATTTTATGTATATTTAAAAAACAATTCAATATTTGTTCAGTTTTCTTACCCCAACATACATATCTGATAAAAGGATGTTTTATAAAATGTTATCTTTTAAATTAATTGTATTCTAATCTGCATACTAAAACGATAGTTTTTTTTACAAAACTTCTCTTACAGGAAACCTTTCTACATTCACTGTGTATGTGAGTGTCTTCTCTTCAAATGTAAAAGCATACAATGAAGCTTTTCGAATCATAAGTCCACAGCTGCATTTACAAATTTGATGAGTGTGAAGCTTCACATTGTTTTAAAGCTGATAATTCTTATTGCAGTTGGTACAGACATCGGGATTCTCAAACGAAAGAAATATTATTCAAAACTTGCCCTAGTGAGTGGCTGATG
>BMAW01057639.1:141830-165115 GCA_019974015.1 Nephila pilipes | reverse complement strand
GAGTGAAGTGACAAAAATTATAATGAAAGATCGTAAAGTGAAGCTCCATGAGATTGCTGAGATGACACATATATCATATGGAAGTGTATTTACTGAAAAAGGTTTTTGAAGTGAAGTGAAAAAGGTTTTTTCCAAGTGGGTGCCGCGATTGCTTTTGATGGAACAAAAACAGCAACGAGTCGATGATTCAGAAAGCTGTTTATCGCTATTTACTCGCAACAAAAAAGATTTCTTGCGAAAAAAAAAGAAAGCGTTGGAACGATTGTATAATCCTAAAAGGTGATTAACAAAAGGTGTTATGTTGATGAATAAAAAAAAATTTTGCAAAAAAAATGTTGTTTTCAATGTTAGACTCGGGAGTTATTGATCGATGTGTTATATATATATATAATAAAGTGGAAGAATATATATATAAATTCTATGTTGTCGAAATGAATTGCAAGTATCAAATGAATATGCATTTTACTCCTTTTCTGAAGAAAAGAAAGAATCAACTTTTTCCGAAAGCCTTATTTTGAACAAAGCAAAAAGTGAGGAAAATGTATTATTGATACAACTGCGACAAAGTATTTTCAAAAATAACTCTACCCACTTAAACTGTAAAAGTTCTTTTTTGGTATGTAAATTCCTGTTCTCTGAGGGATGACATTTCGATTGAAACACTCCCATTACACAGTTTTGGAAAAGTATTAGAGAACTTAAGTTAGGAAATGGGGAAAAAAATCACGGAGGAAAATCTGCCATTTTAATTTATTGTTGGAGATTATTATCTCCGGGTAATGTTGGGGAATAAGCGAAATGTATTTCTTCTTCTGTAGCTGCAGGTTTTACTTGTTTAAATGCTTATGCGATACTTCAGTAGCGTTGTTGAGTTGCTGATATTCTCTTACATACGCGATTACATATTTCACTGATACTGTCAAAATATGCTCATCTGGGCTTAGAGCAGTAAAGAAGATATATTTTAAAAATGTTTCTGCAAAATTGAAATTCATTTTGTTGTATGAAAAGTGCTCTACGTTTTATGAGATGTGTAACATATGTTATGTAATCTGTGCGTTCGCTCCCTCTCAGCAGAATCAAAAGTCACAAAAATTTCTGAATCAATTTCGTGTTCGAGGAAATGATTTTGAATGAGATTCATTCAAAATCATTTCCTCAAACTTCAGTATTTTATTTGAGAGAGTTTATTGGAATGAACCTCATTCCAAGTAACGGTGGTAGAATGACTATAAAAGCTCGTCGAGAATGAATACACATTTGTTTTTATTTTCACAATAACTGAAATTTGATTTTGTAATACAAAGGGTAATAAAATATTATACTAGCATATATTTCCCATTTTTAAAATGTATGGAATTTGGGCAATATATTCATATTTTGAATTATTTTATTGTGTTGAAGTGTTGTAATAAAATTCTACTTAAATCAAAATTGGGAAAAGCAAATGTTTTTCTGTTTGATGTTACACAAAAATGTTATGATCATTGGAAGATAAAATTGTTGTATTTCTGAAATAAATTAACTGTTTATGTAAACAGTAGGAAAATTATATTTTGATCTTACACCAAAAATGAAAAACCATCTTTTGAGTATGTTGTTTTTGATATTAAAGCGCATTCATGGAAAAAGATGCAAAACTGTAACAGAGACACTGAATATTTACTAAATTTAAAAGACCAAAAAGTAATATCGGAATAAGAGATTATTGTACTTTATAGTGCTTTTAAAAATTTGCTAACACATTTCCCTTTATTATAGTTGGATCCATTATAAAAACGTTTACTGTACTCTATGGTATATAACATTATAGATATACATTTTAAAATAATATACCAAATTAAAAATAAATTATGAAACGATTAAAATACAGATATACTTGAATTATATAGTAAATTTAAGATATCTTACATTCAAATTGTCACAAATTAGATTATTAAGGGTAATTAAATGTGGCGTTGCTTAGCTTACTTACAATTGTATCTTAAAAGAGAGGTGATAAAAATTAAGAAAAGAAAAAAACAGTAAAATAAATCTTATATTTTTAAATTTTTAAATACTTATAGAAAATTTTAAAAAATGATTTATCCATATTGACCTTCTTACAATAGAGTTATTGAAAATAAGCTTAATCGGAAGAATAAAATTTGTGAAGCACAGCAAAAATAAAATATATTAGTGAAAGTAATTGCACAAATAAAGTATCTTTCACAAATAAAATTAAAGTTCACACTCACTGATTAGTAATAAATAATAATTCATTGGAAATCTGAATTTTCACTTACAAGTCATCTCAGTTTGAAATTTTTGTTCTATTTTAAAAATATTCCTACAAAAGTAACAAATGTAGCAAACAACTTTATTCAAAAAAATGAATCATAAAATTTTAATGAAAGATATAAAATTAACTAACCTAACCAAACTAAAATCAATTATTAATTGGAATTCACTACTCTAGGTGAATCCTCTATTAGGCTGTCATTTATGGAATGGTGACGTCCTTGATAGGACTGTAGGGAAGCAACTGAATACTAACATTTCATTTATAAGGTGTTCGTTGATGGCGTTTTTCTTGTTAGCCAATTAGTAGTTTACACTACGTCATGGAGACAATATGTCATAACACATGAAACACTTAAATGTTGATCTCCTTCAGATGCGTTACTTAAAATGTTACTCTAAGAGAAATAAATTAAATAATTGAAATAAATTCCATAAAATCATATTTCTAAAAAAGTAGAGTCACTATTAAGAATCGAAGGGAACTGAAATACAACGTTAATGGATCAATTAATTAAAGTAAACATGTGAGAAAAAATTTTCGTGTAAAAAGAAATGTAAAACATGCAAAAAGAAATTTTCTGCTGTGAATATATTTTTCTGTTGAATTGGAAGAAAAATTGAACTAATTAGATTATGTTTTGAAATTCTTTCATTTCAAAAATATTACTGAGATATGTACTAAAATTCACATGTGTTATATTGATTGATTCAAATGCTTACTATGCAAAAAAATGTAACATTCTTTTTCCAAGTTCATTCTTGTAAGGGTTCTTGTAATTATACAAATTAATAATAAAGTGAATTTTTTGACTAGACAGTTTTTATTATAATACTTCTTTACTTCTTTTTTAATTTATTAAAATATACTTTTGTAATAATGTTGTTGGTTTAAAATGTTATTCGTTGTTCATACATTTTAATTTGCAGATCCTTATTGTCATTAGATTCTCAATTACAAAAGTACATATTGGTATACGGGTGAATAAAGTATTCCGATGCTTGATAATCGTTATAATTTTGATTACTTCTTGAATTATTTGAGGTAATCACGTGAAAGTTGGACTGAAATGGTCCCAAGATGTAGAAAATTTTTATATTGAAACATTTTCTCACGTCGTAATTCTTTTTTTTTGTTTCGCAACCAATTTATTTGATTATTTGCAATTATATTCAATTCAATTTGACTGATATCCACAATATGATTTACAAATGTGTGTCTTATAGCTTAAGAATTGAAAAATAAGTATACTTTGAAAAGGAGTCGGGATAAGAAATAAATATTTATTGTTGAATGTTTGAAACTCTAATATAACATTAATAAATTTATTTTGGAAGCCATTGAAACTCAGAAACTTTTGAACAGAATCTTACAAAATTTGAAATGTAGGTCAGTTTTTAAATGAGAAGTAAAGCACACAAATTATGGTCTTCTTAATGTAACGATTAATTACTTTATGCACACGCTATATCAATCAAATTAATTAATTCTGTATAACTTTTTAAATTGAAATTAAATTTCATTTGAGTCATTAGTAGTGATACTAATTTCGTCAATATTCAATGAAATTTTTTTAAAAAAAGTAATTTATAATGTTAATGTATTGATGATATTTACAAGATTAGAGGCTTTTCGTTCAAGTTCTAAAAAAAAAGTCGTGCATCTGTAGTCCATACAAAAAGAAAACATTGACTGAAAGTTTATTAACCTCTTCTCTCCTCTTTTGCTAGTTGCCTCAACGAGACGAGGAGGTGTCACTGGGGATTCAGTAAAGTACATCAGATGTTTTTTTTTTTTTATTACTATCACTTAAGTTGTGATAACTGGTCCATATTTCTTATTCATTGTTGGCAGATCATTTCCAGCTATAGACATAATGCATAATTTATATTTTCTCATACAAAAAGAGCTTCATTTCCTTTTCTATTCCGTTGGCTCTCTTTAAGTATTTTGAATAATTGTTCAAAATATTTAATGTATAACTGTATAACAAACATTTGAAATCATTAAATATTCATGGAAGGATCAGAGAAAAACTTGTTGTTTTATATTGTAAAAAATACAATTGATTGTTATCATCCTACATCCATCAAATTTTAATGCTTACAAATTTCAAGTAAAATTAATAAAAAAATTGAGAATTAGATATTCATATTATTATTTACTAACTCACCAAACTTATATTAAAAATTTTGTATGAATTTTTTATTCTTCTTTTTTTTTCAAAATGCTTCATGCCTATCATTTGATGTGGAAAATGTATCATAATGCATAAAATACAAACGGTCTTTATTTTTTTTTATTTAATCTGATTTCTGGTAGAAAATAGATAGTTTACATATTTTTCATTGCGGTAATTATAATAAAAGATATTGATTATAATAAATTTTATTTAACTTTCGCCAATCAATTTTACTCTATATTCCCACATAGGATTACTAACTGAGGAATCCTTTTTTAATTTACTTATTTTTATTTATTTATTATTACTTTAGATCGAATTCATTAGCTCATTAGATGTTTCGATTTTCTACTAAGTCTGCCAGGTTACGTTGAAGATTAAGTTATTAATGTAGAAACTGGTGTGAGATTAATAAATAAATGTCCCTATACTTATCACTGTAATAAAATATCATGAGATTTTCTTTTGGTGATTCGTAAGAAGAATCATAGATCTATGAGTCTCTCTGAATCTATCAAATCCAGTAGCTTGTAATGTACACTAAACGAATTCATGTATTATATCTAACACAAGGTGAGGTGGGAAAGTTAGAAAAATGTAAGAAATCAGTTTGAGTATCGTCCTTGAAGGAGCTTATCTTCTCAATGTAAGTACAGGAATAATGAATCCAAAGAATCCCAGTGATTTTTTCTTTCTTATATGGATTACTAACTTTGTAAATAAAGTGTCACGCTCTGAGGACGCCTAGACCTCAACTATGCATTATCCAGATTCGTCTCTTGTGCCGTAAACTGTAATTTCACTCGCACATCGTCCTTGACACTTGAGAATAGATACAAATTAACGTTCTGTCACCAATATTCAATATATAGCCATAGAAAAATGGTAATAATCCTCATTGAAAAAATTACAGAAATGCAGGCCAAATAATTTTACTTCTAAAAGTATATGCAAATGATATTCATTGTACTGGCTCGATATGGTAAGGAAATATGAATAATAAATAAGTATCACAGATACCACTGAGCTTGATATTGACCCATTGTTCCTATAAATAATAAGTATTCTTTGTATCTCGCATAACACTGATATGTTTAAAACTGTCTGATATTCGATAAATATATTTTAGAGCAGCTTTGATTGCAAGAGGCTCCTTGAAAAATTAAAGTTAATATTGAATTAAAAATTAAAATACTGGCTTGTAAAAATGTAAATTTATTATACAAATTCCCATGCCCATCGTATTAAATTAATTAACTTTAACGATAGGTTTTAAGAACTAAGAGACATTATATTTAAGAAATTATTTAGGTATTCAGAAACAAATATAAAGAATTTAATACTTAATAGTATGTCGTTTAAAGTTAAATTTTGTTTTAGAATAATCACCTTGAAACACAAAATATTGTTCTTCAATTTCATTGATATTAAAACAGAGGTCTTATATAGGAAGCTGTGACGGCGAACTATTCCTATTCGCCTCTTGTGCCATAGCTAAACTCAAAGTACTAACACTAAAAGTCAATAAAACGTTCAAGAAGACGTTACACAGGTTTCAACACTATGTTTATTGACTAATTGCTAATATAACGACAAATATAACCGGCTCCTACCAAATATCGCCTTGAATATATTAACTAGATCTACCAATATCAAACTAACAGAGTCTTACCAATACAGTAAAAGTGAGTCTGTCTTGACTTCTAACTTTCATTATGCAGCCGATAACTTATAACAATTCTCAGCCACGTTTTCGACTCTGGAACAATTGCGAAACGCTAGAACCACTCAACCTCTTTCGTGCGTCTCAAGCTTAATTTATATAATTCCTATCTCTCTCGTTTCACTTTATTCCTACCTGCTTGTAATTTAAATATTCACGTTTCATTTTTGGTTGGGCAAATGTTGTTTAGAAAAAGCAATGAATCTTATTTAAAAGTTCCCAAGGTTAGGGAAGAGAAAACCGCGAATAGCCCAACATCACAAAACTATTTACAAAACACATTTATAATATCATTAAATTCAACTATACGGTTAAAACTATAAAAGAAATATAAGCAAATACTAAATAAATAAATTTAAGATACTTTTTAGGAAACATTAAATAAGATGCTTTGAAATTAAACCTTTAGTTATAGCGATAAATGTAGAAAAATAAAACTTATTAAAACATAAGAAAATACAGTTTAAATATTTTGCGATCATAAATAATAATTTACTTTTGATGTATAGAAAATAATCATAAAAAGTAGGAAGGAACTAGTGGTAATTAACTCAAAATGAAATAGAAGTTTAGAAATTCATAATACAAGGACCAAATTTTCAAGTTTTGTTTAATAACTAAAATAAATGTTTCCTTTTATACAATAAGGAGCATCTGATAGCTTTGATTTTATTCTTTTAATATATAAATGTAACTTTTTCCTTATTATAAATTTTTCTATATCAGTTTCTGAATATTTTTATGCAGCATAATTTGTGTATATCAAGAATATGGATTGGAATCAAATCGAATAATAAACTGATTGATTAATTGAACGTTGCATTTACAAGCAACTCGCTATTAACCTAATTGAGAAACGAACTTCGCAGTTTTGAGCCTTTGTCAAAAAAAATGGGAGCAAGGTTGCGAAAACCTACTAACGACCCATGAAGACAAACCTTTGCCCGTTAATCTGAAGCACAACAGGACTACAACAGTTTCTCAACCATCTAGTGAAATTCATGTACTCATCGGAAACCAAGTTTCAAAATTCATTACTTTCAAAAGGCTACATGAGAGAGATGTGCTAGCAAGAAGACCTTCAGTTTACAATCAACTTACGAATACTTCTTCGAACAGAAGATCCTATTCAGAAATGCGAAGTGAACATCGATAATGGAGTGGGATCAGAGGGAGACCGGTTTATTCAATTAGAATTCAGAAAGAACGCATTCACTGATTTTCGAGGTACCTTCATGTGAACGAAACCAAAGAGCATCTACATGTCATCCAACATGAGTGATACCGATGCGTCTGTGGAGGTTGAATAATTTGGACATACATCTCATTTTACAAAGGTAACAGACCTTTTATTTTTTTGAAAGTAGTTCTATGAATGCTGTGAAGAATTGGGATCGAATCTTCGACCCCTTTGATTATCTTTTCAGGAGAGCAACTAGACATTTTTCATTTTTATGAATGAAAACGCTCGTCGTCACAGGGATCATCAGAATATCGATTTTCTAGAAAGTGAAATATTCATCAAATGTATGGGCTAACAAAATATACACAAATGAAACCTATAGACCATATTTGGGATATTGTTTGGAGAAATCCTGGCATCCTAGACCCATCGAGGATCTTAAAACAGCGTTTATGGAGGAGTAGAACTGATTACCTCAAGGATTCACAAACTGTCTTAACTACAGAAGGAATTCTCATTGTGAAAGCTGTATATCTGTAAAATGAGACTAAACTTCCTATTAACTCATGTTTTGTTCCATCTGGTATTCCATCTTTTACACTTTCGCACGCTGATGAGTCATACACATGATCATGTGTGTGTCCAACATGTTGAATTAAAATAATTGTTGTTCCACTTTGTTTTGTATTGTATTATC
Organism: Nephila pilipes; assembly: GCA_019974015.1. Classification (NCBI taxonomy): domain Eukaryota; kingdom Metazoa; phylum Arthropoda; class Arachnida; order Araneae; family Nephilidae; genus Nephila; species Nephila pilipes. Next base: position 157,049 of record BMAW01057639.1, on the reverse strand, counting down.
ATTTGTACACACATAGTCTCATTAAAATCTGCCTTGTTCTTCTAGAGGTAAGCAAAAAAGGAAATTGAAGGTTGTTTTAGCTATGATAACCGGCTTAAAATATCAAACTAATAATGAAACGGTTTGTTCAACCTTTTATATATTTTATTCAAATATCAGAGCCATAAGATCACCTTTTTAGGAGGTCGAATAGCCATTTCAGGTTTAGTTGTTTGCCCTTATAGGGATAATCTAGCAGTTAGACTTAAGAAAGTCAAATTGAGTTGATTAATTTCCAAAAGCTATATGGTACCCTTTTTAAAAATCATTTTAGAGATGATTATTTTAACGCGAAATTTATCTGTATATTTTTCAAATTTATCGATACAGTTATTTTAATTAAGTCTAAAACTGTATCTCAATTCGACAAATTGTTAGAAGTAAGGGCCATTTCGAACAATTTACTAGAGGAAATGCAGATTGAAGTTATATATATATATTTGGAATCGATAGGTCGATAATGTGATTATTCATCATTACTATTTGCTCTCATATCGCTGTTTTAAAGAGTTGAATAAACTTTCGTACGAGTCATTCATTGTTTAAAACAGTTTTGAATTGCCTTTAAGGGCATATTGTGAATAGTACCATTTTTGAAAATCCGATAAAGGGATATTACTGTCGATTAGTTTTCCAAAATATGATTTAAATTGTAACCAATCAACATACTGTCAAGAAAATTCAGGTAAATTAATTAATGGTAGTTTTATGTTACATTTAGCAAAGTCAGTATTTACTCATAATCTAGACATAATAATTTAAACTGAAACATTAAAACAAAATATTGACTCCCTTTTAAATTATTTATGTCTTCATCCATTTCATCCAGACTGTTTTCAAAATTCGGTAGTTCTTCAATCTCTAACTTTCGTTTCATAAAATGTCAATTTTTACTTTGGTCCTGGGGAAAACGATACTAGTTTAATTTTAATTTCATTTGATTCAATGGTGAGTCATTACTTTATAGAGTTTATAAGCAAAATAATTTGACTAAGCAAATAATATTTTCTTCTACTCATGATTATGAGAACTGAAAGTTCTATCGAATCTTTTTTATCGATATTGCCACTGGCCTGAAACAACAATAAACTAATAGGTAATTGTTGTGTTATCTGATTTGTAATTATTTTAAAACTTGATCTAATTAATATTTAACTACGTGAAATGGACTTTATAATTAGATTATTGAGTGATATTTTGAGCATCGTACTCTATAGCTAACATTTCAAGAATTGAAAGAAAAGATGTAAAAAAATGAGATTACTAGCGCTATTTATAGATCGCTTGCAACAAAATCAATGAAGTTAAGTAACAATTCAAACAGAAACGTATAACATAAGCAAACAGAAATGATTTTAGTAGCGAAAATTAATTTTGTTCTATATGTTATCCAAACTTATTTAAAGACATTGCTTTAGCTTTAGTTTTACTATTTGAAGAAAATATTTAGAATATAAAACGTTGAATTTATGTATATTTAATGTGCCAAACAACAATATTTATGCTCATTTCAAAATGTTTTGTTAAATAATAAATCTCAAAAGAATATTTTAGTAGATAATTTTGCCGAAGAGAAATTTGTAACAAGATTGAGGATGCTGAATAATTTTACGAACATATATTTAAAACCCTCCTCACGGGTCTCCCTTTGGCTGATAAGGGATAAAAGATGCTTCCCCCGTTGGAATCGAAACCAATTTTAGAGATCTTAGTGAGCCCTTTCAATGTCGGAAATAGAATCCTAGGAAAGTCTCCGGATAAAAAGAAAAAACTCTAAGCCATAAAATACGATCAGGAACTATCTCTGGAGCTCAATGTAAAGGATGATACTACCTAAAGGCCTTTTAGGTGGTATTACGTGCAGCTTATAAATTATGTAAAATGTGATTTTTAATTTGAAAAATGTAAAACTCACTTTTGACATTTTTTTTTATTCAGTATTGCTCGTAACTACCGATTCTGGGATTTCCAAGTTTTGCATAACACAAGTTCTAGTATCAAAAAGCACGTTAAGAGTGTAAGGTTATACATTCAATTGAAGAACGTATAAAATTTAAATTATTTAGTTTAAGATTATTCAAGATAATCTATGTTACACTATATTATTGCAGGATTCTTCTAAACAGGAAATACAGTTGAAATTCATATTTTATATAAGAAGTTTGCTAATTAAAAAAAATATTTGATTTATTTATGCATTTGATTAATCTTCAGTACAAGAAATTTACATATGGATTTCAAATTAGCATTTGCAGGAAATATTATTTTTAATTGCTACAGACATTTATTATTATTTTTAAAATAGTGTTCTAGTAAGAAAATATAAAATTCGACTTACATTTCATCAATAGAACATATTATGACATAACCTTCTTTGAAAATAACATAAAAATTTCTACCTATATTTTTTTCATTTTTATTTGAATACTATAGTAATACAAATCTTTGTTTTTAAGTTTGTATGCATGGTATATTATTAAAAATGTTTTATAAATTTTCAGAAATGTAAGATTATATATTTTCAAATCTTAAAGTATTCCCAGCTTTTGTTTTTATCTTAAGAGAAATAGGTTGTAAATATAATAAAATTCCATCTCTACGCCTGTAACTAATTCGCTGCTTATTTTCATTCCTTTCTAAAAACACAATTCCCTTGAAATTTTTTTTTACTTAATAATTCAATTCATTAATATTTATTTTCCCTACCTAATCTGCTTCCTTTTTTTTCTTTTGAAATTCTACTCCTTCCTAAAAACGCACCTCTCTTTCCCACGCTTTACTTAAAAATTCAATTCATAAATATTTACCTTTAGTTACTTAGGTTAAACAATTATCCCCAAGTCCTCTTGGGCTTTATTTGTCAAAAACATTGATTTTTTTAGATAACTTTCATTAATTATTTGATTCAAATGTCTATTTTCCCAAGTCACACCCATAAATAAAATATGTTTTAGGAACGGTAAGGAAGAGTGGAATGAGTCAAAATTTTGCATCCACAGTTTTCAAAAAATTATTTTATCTTTAAATTATGCTGTACGTCCTATCTTATATTCAACAGGATTTTTCACTTAGAAAATGAAGAATGTAATAAGAATTTCTTGTGATAATTGCATGTATCAATAAATGAGTTAAAATAATTGAGAGGATTTTGTTTTAAATTAGTAATTAATTTCATAATGGACATATTTTATCCGACTCTAACCATATTGATACGTACAAGCTGTAAATAGTAGAAAATAATTGTAATTACTCTTTTTATTAACATTTTTAGTCAAAAATAATTACAAAATATATTAAATTAATAATATAAATATTGACGCATTTCTAAAACAAATTAATTATAATGATTATTATGTAATTATTATAGTTTTCAAATGAATTACTATCAATATATATTTGCTCTTAAGCAGTATTAGTTTAAATTATTAATTATGATGCTTTCTATGTACTCTTCCCTTCTTAGAAAGGCCTCAAATGATCGAATATAATTAGATTTGTTTTATACATTTAATAACCCAAAGAGGACAAATAATTCAGTTGTTAACAACTCATTGAGGCAGAACTAACACAAATACGTAGAAAATTTCATTTACTTGCAAATTAAGTTATTTTAATTGAATAAAATACTAATTAAAACTTTTATGTTACCATGACTCGTCCGAGGTAATTAGCATCTGCTGAACAAAGAGAATATCTTAAGTTGTTTTCTATAATTAGGTTATTTTGCTTTCATTTATTTCACTTTTTGTCTCCAATTAAAAGGAATTAATTTTGAAGAGGTAGTTCCTTGGAGCAGTTAAGTTGAAAAAAAATTTACAAACATCTATAGTTTCTCTATTAATCTGTGCTAATTATGAATGAGGATTACTGCATCTTTATGTTTATTTACGCATTTTTCTAAATGTTATTTAAGACGATGTTATTACGAGGAAAATGAGAGAGAATTGTCATTATACATTAATTAATGCAGCATTTTTTTTTTTTTTTTTTGCTAACAAATTATTTTTAAATAATATCTCATTTACAATTAATTAAAATTGTAGATTTTTAAAATTACAATATATTTTTCTAGCTGCATTTAATAATTATCTTGAGTCTGGTTTCTGGTATAATACCAATAACCATGCACAGAAAAATATAAGAAAAAATAACTTATCCAAACAACAATAAACATGAAGAAAAATGCCGCTTTCTTTCGGAAAACAAAAATCTTTCTTTTTCTGGCTAGACAAATTCTATTTCTTCTTCAAAATATTTTTTCACTATATTTTAACCAAAAATCAAAATTTTTTCACCAAATTTAAGAAGAAGAATTAATTTATATTCATCCAAAATGAATATTTCGAAACACTCTTCGACAAAGTATTCTAGCCTGTTTTTCGAAAATATTTCTTTCTTCAAAACTCTTCCGAATTCGAATAGTTGAAAACAAGAAATTAACATAAAATTTCGGATTTGCTTAGAATCCTTCTATTCTTTTTGAGAAATTCTACATGATCGCTTTGATTAAATTATTTTCCATGATCTTCTGGCTCTTATGTTTTTTTTTCCTTGTGAAAGGAAGAAGAAAGAAGCAATATACAAAAAATAAATATATAAAGATTTCAAATAATTTGTCGCGATATAATTCCAAGACTGTAATATTCTAGATTAGATTTTCATAGATTAGATTTCATATTAGAATACCAAAAATCATTATTAAAATTTTCAATTATTTATGGATTTAATTATGAAATATTTGATTTGGTTTGCTCTTATTAACGTCACACTAGAAACGACATGAGGGCTATTGTCAGGATGCCTATGTTGATCGAGCTCACCCAAGGGGTTTAGAACTACAAACTGACCCCCCCTAGGAGACAATCACCCCCTCATTTAGCATTTACTGACAACAGAACATAAGATATTACATAATTCAAAATAAAAAGTAAATAAAGCTTGTGCAATGTATTTACAGAGCAGAAACTGTACATGACAGGAATAAAAATAGCTAAGAGTAGATCTTTTCTTTTCTTTGCAGAAATAAGATATACGATAGGCTAACAAGACAAAAGGCTACCATAAACTCGTGAACAAAAATTGAAGTATTAGACAAAAAAATGTATATATAAACAAGATATAAAATTATAACTATACAATAAAGAAAATTGAAATTTTAAGAAATGTAAAAAAAAAATTAAAAAAATTAGGAAATTTGTTGGGTAATTTTATGAGCCATAAGAATACAGCATTTAAGCTTGAAATACGAGTAAGGATTTTCATACGCGGACTTTAGTAAAAGAGATTTTTTCTTCAACAATAGGCCATATTAAATGATATTCCTAGGTAAAAGAGCAAAAGAAAACATAGTGCTCAGCATCTTCAACAGAGCTACAGGAACATAAATTTGTATTTTTCAAATTAAAATGATTTAAATAACAAACGAAGGGACCATGACCAGTTAAAAAGCGAGGAATAAAACAAGAATTCGTATAAAAACTCAAATTTGGTCTCGAAATATAGGACCGAACCTGAATACCTGTATTACAAGTTGACTACCATAACTCCTAGTCAAAAAGAAGATTATTTTTAAAAATCTTAACTAGTTTCGACCGAGAGGCAGGGACTTTCATTCCCTCCCCATCAATGAGAGTGAGCTTTGCAAATTAATCTGCGATTTCATTATAATAATCTTTGATGGAATTCCAAACCCAGTGTAAGTTGTAAAAAATCAGAATAAGTTGCTAAAGCTGATTTATTTCTGTTATTCTGCAGTATCAAAATTTACGATAAATTGTCGGTATAAATAAAAATTATGAAATTGTGAGGGACAGCCTAGAATTCTGGAAATCTATTAGCCAAAATCTCGACCTGGAAAACTGATTTATAAGAATTAAGTTTAAACATGTAGAAATTATTTAAAAACTCCAGTGGAAAACACACAGATCGAATCAGATTTCGGATCCATTCCTTGATGTGTTGGTGTAAATCTCTCACTTGGAGGATCCCGGATGTGTGTTATAAAAAAGAATTTCTTTTTCAGGACGAACAGCTCTAAGTGAATTACGAGTCGAAAGGAATATTATTAATCAGGTAAATAAAGTTTGAAATATATTACTTCTGAATTTGCTATTTTAGGAAATGAAATTTTAGAGTAAGATAAATAGGTGGAACACCCTGGCAATTACTTGGAAAGTAGCAGTTGGAGATATACTAAAAGCCTTGGAAATTTTTAAAAAGGTTAATCCTCTGAATGGTATTTAACTTGGTAATTTGAAAGGAGATTAGATCACTACTCCAGACTCCCGCAAGATAGACTATTATGGGTTTTATAACCAATAAATAACATAGTTAATAATTTTTAGGATTAAAATCACCGGAGGAAATCTTATTTAATTTTAATGAGTTTAAAAGGGTCATCGAAGAAAACCCTATTAAATTTTAAAGGGAATTGGCAATGGACATCGTAACTTTGAACCTCGGTAAAGTATCAAGGACAACACCTGAGCTGACATCCCATCTCAAAGCTGCCACACTTTGCCAACGGGAGGACTTTGAGCCTCAACAGATTTAACGGGAATCAGCCCCGGCAACACGGCTTGTCTTTAGTGGCACAAAACTCGATGAAAACCGCCGACCGCAAATCCGTGACATTGATCAATTGGCTACTGCTGTTCACATAAAGTACTTGAAGAATTTTGAATGCACTCATTTTTTTGAAATTTTTTTTTTCATTTGATTTGATAAATTAGTTGAACATTGCATGATTAAATAAAATATACTGCAATATATTTTAAATAAATTATATTATTATAAAACCTTTAATGATGGTTATGAAATCTTTTGACACATTTTTTTAAAAAGGTAAGAGACATATTTTTAAATGGAAAAAGAGATGCTACAAATACTTCAAACATATATTATAATTGTGGAATAAGTTGATTTTCAAGAAAATGATTTTGTCTATTAAGTGTTATGCTAATGGTAATACAATTAAAATATTTGTATAATTTTCAATGGAAATCATTTGTAAATCTTTAACTTAAAACTTTAGGCCATCTCAATGAGTTTTGTTTTTATAAATTTTTCAGACGTATAAATACTTCTCCAATCATTCATTTTCTTTAAAACCTTTTTCAAACTTCTCATTTTTGAAATAAAAAATACTGTTTTTTATATTTTTGTTGCTTCTTCTGTCAGAAAAATACGTGAAATATCCGGAGCATTTTATACTTTTCATGCATAGTTAATAAGTATAATATATTTTTACTTTTAGAAAGACAGAACATTAATTATTAAGTATGTCTTGGTTAAAGCATATTGTAAGAAAATCTAATGCACTTAAATTTAAGTAATGATATATAGATAATTTATTTTACAAAAGAGGCTCGTTTTATTTAAATATTCTATATTATTTTAAACAAAAATAAACTCCTGTTTTGAGTGAGTGTGTTTTAAATAAATTAAAATGTTTCTTTCCTCGTTTATAATAAAAAAATATTTAATAGAAGGTGAATAGTAAAATAAATTGATACAAACTCTAATTGTTAGCAATAGTAAGCTTAATATGTAAAATGTTAAATTACATTTGTTAAATAAATGTAAAATTTTTATGTGAAACCTTTATATATTTGTAAATTTCAAGGCACTTATATATATTTATCAATGGGCAAGTATGTATCAATGGGTATTTATTTTAATACAACAACCATTACAAATTATATGCATACATGTTCTTTAAATATTATTCCCCCAAAAGTATAATTAACAACTTTTTCCCTTTTCCCGTACAAATTTAAGAATTACCTTTTTCACAATTAAAATTGCTTCATTAAGTCTTATATTTATTTCCCCCCCTTATAACACTACTTAAATTACTTGACTGAGGAGCATGATCACAAATACACATTAAAAATATTAGCTAAATGTAATGTTTATTTTCCATAAGTCAAACCAAATTCAATTAGGCTCAAGTTCATAGCATTAAAAGTTTACACTCTATTCGATTTTTTTTTTTTAAATTTTGTTTCAAAGAGCATGTTCAATTTCTTAAATGTATTTGATCATATTATATTATAAAATCATACTAAGTGCTTAATTTTAATACTAAGGTCTTATTCATACATGTTAAAACTTAAAAGTCTTTAATATGTATGAATATCACTAAACTATTTTAAACAATTAATTTTAAGTGAATAATCTAAAATACAGTATTTATTGGAAATTAAAGTTTGAAATTTATTTAATTTCAAAATTAAATTTTCGTGAATAATATTTTCTTTCTTTCATTTGGATCGGTATTTTGCAATTAATAATAATCTCTCCTCTTGTATGGATTTTTTTTATTAAGTCTCTGAGCTGATTACTTTATAAAAAATGAAACCATATATATATACTATATATATATATATATATATATATATATATATATATATATATATATATATATATATATATATATATATATATATATATATATATATATATATATATATATATATATATATATATATTCAATGAATAATCTTTCTACTATTTTTGCTGTTCAATAAATACAATTGAAAGTTATAGCCTTGAGAAATTTTATTTTATTTGTTCGTACGTGTGTGTAATTTTTATCTTCAGAACACATTGAGAAGCGAATCCGTTTTATGTCCAAACCTGTAGAATTTGTTATTGGAATTAATAGTTTCTCAAGTTCATTTAAAATTTATTTATTAGCAAGTGGTATATGAATTCTTATTAATTTCTATCAATAACTTATAAATATAAATAACATATTATTTAATATTTGAATAATTTTAATAACCATTCATTGAATAATTTAAACACATTTTCAAGCGTTGTTAAAATTCTAGTTTTAAATTAATACATGTAATTAAAATAAGAATATAGGAAACATAATGTTATTGTTTAATTCATACAGTATTAAATCTGTCGAAATTCCTTACTGAATACTTATACTTTTAAAAAGTTTCCATCATAACACTAGATATGTGACTATTGCTATGTTAAATATTTTCATTATAAATGAATCTTCTGATTCAATAAATATTTAAAATATCCCAGAATGTAAAAGCGATTGAAAAAATATATTTATAGAAGAATCTGCTTTTAATTAAAAGCTACTCTGTACGAATAACAATTATGTGTATAGTTGAATCTTTAGGAAAGTGTGTTTAGTTGTACACCATGAAAAAGCCATTTTAATTAATATATCAGCCCTATTTCATTTAATGAATTCTACTGAAAGACGTGAATTCTGTGAAGTGAGGTAATTGAACAAAATACAGTTTTATTTAAAAAAATATTTAACTACTGAAGGAAGTGCGTCATGTAATTAACTAGTTGCGGTGGCAAGGAATTCACAGGTGCTTAACGGTCATCTGTAATTCGCTGCAAACCGTTATGTGTTCGTTGTCGAATACAAACCAGAAAAAGATTTATGTCTTCTAAACTAATTAATTTTCGATCTAGAACTACTAATAGTTTTTTGAAGAGATTATAACGACACGCATCGATTGGTGACGAAATCACGAAGATGAAAATACGAAATGCGTTTATTAATAATCTTGCAAATTATGGTATCTTTCAAAACTGTGTGGCATATGTAATGCCACAAAGCATTTCTTACAGATTTACTGCGTTTTCTGTATTTAACACACATCATATACTTTCTTTAGGGATTTTGTTGTGTTTGTTTGTGGATGCAATATTCATAGGTAAGTATTCTGTTGCTTTTGCCTTTAAATGATCCAGTGAATCAATGACAAATATCTTTCCACGATTTCTTTTATAATCGGGAATATTTACACTTTGCAAAATTTACTCTGCCATATCTAATCGAAAATTCAAAAACGCATATTTCTAGCTTTTTGCTACATCATTTTTTACAGAATAAATTACACTATTTTTACAGACTGAATCAAATAGTGCAATATCTGCTAAGTAGATAGATAATCCTAGACTGTGCTCTCACAAACAATGTCAGTTGATGTGCCACGCACAATTTTTTTTTTCTATGACAATTGACTGCTGACGTGTGTAACACGTTATTGGCGATTTTGTGACAAAAACAACTGGACGTATGTGTTACGCCTTTCCACCGCAAAATTTGTTAAAAGTTACATTTTCTGATATGTGTTTACATTTTGAAGGATTGATGCAACAAAGACATCATTTTTGAAATGCGGGATTGCTCTTTCTAAATCAGGTAAATTTCTAACGCCCCCTTAATGGAATTAGAAATATTTTAGCAAAAACAATGTATAGTAAGCATTTCGAAACAGAAATTTATACTTATATTAATAAAATTAAATAATTTCTCAAACGATTAAGGAAGGTCATTTTTCTTAAAAAAAATTAATTCAGATTAGTGTCTTCGAATTCAACATGTTAAATCAAATAATTTTAAAAATGTATAGTACTTATGAGTAATCTTTATTATAGGGGGAAAAGTAAATAACTCTATGCATTATATTATGACTTTTGTAATATTTGAATATTCTTAAATATTGTTTTATTATTGCCTAATAAGTATGGTTAAATTTTATATTACTATATTTTGATGATTTTTTTATAAGATAATGCCTTTGTATTATTGTATGTTTTTGAATAATATATGTACTACAATTTAAAGGCTTTATTTCCTTTTTAGTTTTTTTGTTCTCTAATTTTGGGTTTAATCTATTGATTTTAACTTTGATGTCTTCATTTTTTGTATTTCGATAGGTATTTAGTATTATAAATTTTTTATTAATATTATTTATACTTTTAAATATGGCTAAATTATTTTAGCTCCAGTTTTGTAATTTATTAATATTCGTAGTTTACACTCATGTTTATTTTGTACATTTGTCAAAAACTAATAATATGCGTGTGATAGCGGGGGGGGGAGTAATAAAATTGTTGATCACATTCAAAACTTATGAATAGCAAAAAGTAATATACTTTTTGATTTCAATAGCTCTCTAAGGAAGTATTTCCTTTCCATTGGTGAAACGTTGAATAAATCTAGAATGTCTCAAAAACTATGGTAAGTACCATACATTCTAGAAATGGAAGTATTGTAATCTTTAAAAATCAAATAGGAAAGCAGAGATATTCTTAGAATACTGAACTTAGAGAAAGTAATTCCATCTTACATTTCGAGGTCGTTTCGGGGAATTCAAGTATAAAAATTATGCTATAAGACTGCCATATCAAAAATTTTCATTCTCTCCGTATAAGGATTTGAATTAGTAATTAGTGAATTCTTCATTTTCAAGTGATAATTTTAATGCAGATGGAGTAAAATAAATTTGTTTTTTTTTTGTAATTTTATTGTTTTTTTCCTTGTTTTAAGTATGTTAAAAAATGAAAACAGTTTTGTTTAAGGAATTTACTTGATAGCTTTAAACTATGATTACATTTAATAACTTTTCCAGAGCCCTTTTAAAATTTTATAATAAATAACTTCAGTTTTATCAATGATTGGAAGATTAATTATCTGATTCAAAAATTATTTATCAAAAATTCACTACTCTTATGCTTGATTTTTATAGTGAAAAGGATTAGTCGTAATATTTCAGGACATTAAATCTGATGCTTTAATTAATTTGATTTCCTGATTTTTGATTTAAAACATAATGCAAATAAGCCACATAATCCTTTTCCTAACTCTTTAATTAATATATTTTTGGAACTTAATAAATATTTTAATCATTCTCAATATTTCTGGAAAAGAGTATAAGGGGACATATGCACATTGAAATCTTGTACGATAATTAGTTTTCCAGTTAATTTATGCAGGTTATTACCGATTGAAACTGAAAAAAATTAGAAAACTTGATATTCATAAAACTTACTTATATATGGTATTACGACATAATTTATGTTTTACATATGAAGTAAGAAGTGTGTTTGGAATTTATATAGATTTGTGTTTATATGTTTGTAAATGTGCAACTTTTCACGTGAACTGCTTATTCATATGCAGTAAAATTCATATCCAAAAATAAGACTATTTGCCTACATATATCTTAATTTTTATACTATCAAAAATTCAAAATATGTCTAAAACTTGACTTGTATGACAGTTAAGCTATTAGGATGATTGTCTCGAAGCAATTTCAACTACAAAGATATATTTTTAAAAATTACTATTTCCAAATTTTACCAAAATTACTTTTTGCAATAAGTTTAATTTTTCTTTATACAAATAAGTATTATGTAATACAAGTAACTTTCAAAAATTATAACAATGGTAAAGTGTTCATTTTAAGAGTAACATTTACAGCATGTTAAGAAATTGTAAGACCTCTGACGAATTTGTTTGTTTCTGGAAAAGAAGACATAATATGCAAAATTTAAGCACGTGAATTTAAAATGTATTGGGAAAGGTTTTCTTGTGCTAATCATTACTTAAACTGAATTTTATTAATCTGAGCACAAAAATTAATCTTAATTTTAATGAGATCTATTTATTTTTCTAACGACTAAATAACATCTATATTAAGAAATTACAAGAGTATCCGAAAATACTAGAATATTTTATGTCACATCAGAATTATTATAAAACGCATGCTTTAGCATTTTATGATGGAATTACCTCAGAAGCAAAGGTGCAGGCTTTGATTATGTTAACCATTATTTATTTGAGAATACCGTGAGTTAAAGAGTTATCTAGGGACTAAGTGAGAAAATTTTTGTTTCATAAGTGTACTGGTAAATCTGAAAGAGAAATAGCTAAGTTAACGAAGCATTCCGAAACAGCCATTCACAAATACATAATTAAAAAAAGATAGTTCAAACAAAATAAAACAATCTAGAATAAATAGTTTTTGACAGTTTGGGATGATCGATAAAGGTTTCGACTATCAACTAAAAAATGTATTTCGATTATTAGAATTTTGACAGTTTTTCACTTATCTGTGTTTGGAAGAGTCTTAAATCAAATACTAATTCAAAATTAAGAAAATGATTAAAACACCATTAAAATATCATCGAGAAGAAGACTGAAACTGGCTAAACATTTTACGTCCTGGACCGATGAGTTATTATAGTTATTATGAGTTATAGATATAGTTATATATATTAGTTATATTATGAGTTTTAGATATAGTTATTAGTTATATTATGAGTTATAGATATAGTTATTAATTATATTATGAGTTATAGATATAGTTATTAGTTATATTATGAGTTATAGATATAGTTATTATGAGTTATAAAAGAAATAATTATACTTTCCAATGAAAAGAAATATAATCGTGATGGTCCTGAGAACTACAAACACTATTGTCACGCCTTGAAGAAGGAACATAAAGAATGTTTCAATCGCAAACGGTAGAAAAATCAGTAATGGTTTCAAGATTCTTAGTCATGATGGATTACGTTATTTACAGAGCATTTAAGGACGTATATCATACTAAATAATATCTAGGTATGCTACATGATCTTCTGATGCCGTTTGGGCTTTTATTAGGTAGTGTTAACAGGATATTTCAGAAGGACAATGCTCAATCCACCCAGGAATGGTTTCAAAAAGAAGTTAATGTTTTACCATGGACAAGTTGATGTCTAAACTTGAACTACAGAGAACACCTTTATAGAATATTTCACAAAATTTATTCTAATAATGAACAGTTTTCCTCAGCCCATGAACTGAAGGCCGCAATAGCCTATAGATCATTAGAGCGGATTCGCAGCCAATGTTCTTTTCGTCTAGTCATAGGTTCAAGCCTTGATTTCTCTAAACACACACCATGTTGCAGGGTTTATGAAAGTGAAATTGATCGAGGCTCAAAGTCCTCCCGTGGCATCCTCCCGTGTGGAAATTTTGAGAGGGAGGTGTCGTGTCATTCTCTTTATTTGATTTAGGTTCAAAATTAAGTGGTCAGTCGCCAATAGCCCTCGTGTTGATTTTCACGATTTTAATAAAAACAATCAACCAATCAAAATAAACTGGAAGTAGCCAAAGTAAAGGAATGGTACTATAATTTTAAAAATGAATTGAATCCCCTGATCATAGATTCAATGAAAAATAGAATATTTGAGGTTATCAGGAACAATGAAGGACCAATATCGTATTAGATTTCCTACTCTTTTTGATTATTAGACACGTGGTCCCATAATTTGCTAACAGTGTTTATTAATTTCTTATTATTATATTAATTTTGTTAATTTATTCATTTATTATATTATTCGCAATTATAGAAACTTAATTATAATAAAGATATTACTTTATACTTCATTTGTTTAAATCGTGTTTGGAACCTTTACTTCCTAATTTTCAAAATTAAAATTGTCTCATAATTTCTTAAATAACTGTAATAATGCATATCATTAATCACAAAAGGTTCTTTTACTGTAAATCTTACAAATAAGAAATATAAACAAAGTGCGAAATAATTTTATTTTATCGCATTCTCCAAAATGTGTATTATTTAAAAATTGCAGAAAAATAATTTTTGAGCCAAACCGTAAAGTAAATTCTTTAAGAATCATTCCATAAGAAGGGAAACAATTTCTTACGAAAATAATTCATTTTATGGCTGCAAAAGTAAATTAATTATCGCTTTTTTATAAGCAAATAAGTTTCCTGAAACAAATATTTATTCTGGTATATTTTTATGTTTGTATCCCAGTAATTTAAATTAGTTACATGTACAAGTCATCTTTTTGTACAACTCTCTTGATCGCAACTAATATCAGCAAGAGTTCTATCAAAAGAATTTTAATTAATTCTTCTCACAAAGGAAATTCTTTTTTTTTCTCCTCATTCTTTATTAAGTGGGTTGAGAGATATCTGAAATTTCGTCAATGGCATGCCTATAATAAAATTTCAGTCCCCTTCTGATTGCCCATAAAACCATAAAATCCACTTCCTCAATACCGAAAAATTTCTTTCTTCTCTTTTACACAGAGGAAAACGGAGAGCGTGAACACATTTCTGCCGATGAAATGCAGTTGAAATGAAGGGAAAATAACAACTTAGAGTAAATTATGACCCATAAACATATAAAAGTGATTTCTGAAATAAAAGAAGCTTCGAGAGATATGAGCTCCAATATATCGAAAGCATTGAATCATTAAACATTTTACAACAAAAAGTATAGATATTAAAATTACAGATGATATTGAATTATTTATGGTTATTATTTTATGATTTAGTTTTTATTTATGGCATATGTTTGAAGGCGGCAAAATTTATTTTCAATA
>BMAW01057639.1:105225-136830 GCA_019974015.1 Nephila pilipes | reverse complement strand
ACATAAACATTAAAAATTAGAAATAAGAGTAATAAATCATTCACACACTATTAACAATACTATTTTGAATTATCCTATAATGTATTTCAATAAGTATTAAAATTAATAATCAAATTTGTAATATATAATTTTTCAATATTTAACTTATTTTAAGAAAACTGACGTTCTGTTCATTTTCTTCATTTATAACAATATTCTTTATTCAGCGATTTCTTATGACAATCTATTTAATCAGAAAGTGTAAAACTAAGAAAAGGAACTATGAAATGAGAAAAATGAGTTTTGAAAAATACACTTTAACACACGTTTTGAAATTAATTCTAAATTATATGTTTGGAAAAATAAATGTAAATCCTTTCATAATTTAATATAACTCATTACAAAATTGTGGATTACGATACTCAACATACAGGAAAAACTTTTACAAAAAAAAAGAAACAGATGAAGATCTTTATAAATTTTCTAATAACCTGGATTTTCCTAAATGTATTAATAGAATAAATGAAATAATTCAAATATTTAAGAATGTTGTCATTTCAGATGGCAACAAGTGTTACTACAAATAATAAATCATTTTGTTCAACTAAATTTTCTTCATTACATAGAAACAAAAATATTCATCTTTTAAATATTAATCCTGTCCTTTGTACCATACTTTAATTTCTGAAAATCGGGATTTTAAATTTATGTTTACTTTAAGTATTGCTTTTTCAACTGAAATCGCCATCACGACAATACTGAGTTCCTTTTCACGCGTTCGGATACTGCATCAGATTCATTCTATAGTATAGTTTTAACATTTATTTCAGAGATTCAAATTTTACGATATCATAAAGTTTTCCAAGAAAGAAGAAATGCTTATTTTCTATTCCAAAAGTGCGAAGTAAAAAACAAAAGTTTCAAAATTTATATTGAGAACGATAAAATCTAAAAACGGAAATATTGTGAGCTATAAAAGGGGTGCTTGAAATAAAAGCAAAGGCATTCTGGATATTATGCCAATTTCAAGCAAACTACTCTCTTTATGGGTTCCAAGGTCTTTCGGAGCAATAGATCTAACGACCATTTCCTAAGAAGATTGTTTCAGTATTCTTTATTGATTTAATATAATGACCAATATTTCCCTTTATCCTATAAGTAACTTTATTTACATTGATTTGTGCAAGTAACTACAATATGTGATTTTTGAAATAAGCATCTACATATTTTTCATTTTTACATTTCTTCATGAAATCTACATATTTTTCATTTAAATTTAATCATGAATGTAATACGTACATTCAATAGATTTATTGGGGGTTTTTTTTGTAACTCTTTTCCATGAATAATTAAGAGATTCATGCTGATCGAAGGACTTAGTAAAATTCTTAGAAAATTTTAGAAAACCTGAACTCTTGTTGTATTAATTTTTCATGGCTTTTGTTTTTTGGACCAGAGTTTCATTTGAATGTGCATACACAGTAAACAATGGTCATTTTGTACTGATTCTAATGTGCATTCATTTTGTTTGATTGAAATGGCAAGCATTTGAAATCTTACTTGAGTAACACGCAGTAACATACTGTACGTAATTACGGACTGTAATTTAAAACAAACTCATGAGTTATTTAATTATTTCTCAATCAGTAATTTTTAACAAAGATAAAACTTTTGTCTAGATTTACTTAAAAATCTGGAAAATTGCTCTAATATCTGACTCTACTACTCAATGTACATCAAGATATTCTACATAACGAACACATACAGTAATGATCTATAATCTCTCCAGTTTGAATTCCTACTTTCCCACTCAATATGCATGAATATATCTTCAAATCAGTATAAAACTATAACAAAAATCAATATTATTTACAATATAATTATTCTAATAACAAATTTCTGTACTCACTGCATTTCGTAATAATAACAGGGAAGTCAGTCATTCAAAACAAAAATTTAACTTTGAATAAAAATTCATATTTTTTTTAAATCTCTCTGAATTGGATAATTAATACTGAGAAGTTGCGTGATCTGTGTTTAAATAATTAACATATAAATAATTATAACACTTATATCAAATTAAAGCAAAATTTGGATCTTGTATACCCTATTTTGTAGAAAAAATTATCTTAAATCATTTTGTAAATACACAATGCTCAATATTTTTAACTGAGTTTAGTAACAAAAAGACAATGAATCGTTAAATGAATACGATGTTATAAGCACTGCTATTAATTACTCTGTTATTCATTTCTGTGTTTTTTCAAGCAGAATTTCTCAATATTAATCTTGAGGTGAAGCTACTCAATTAAAATATGAGTTCTTATCCATTGTAAAAAGGATACTTTGAAAAATTTTTACCCATATAATACCCCCACAAAAAGAATTCTGGGGCAATTATTCAGTTAAACATGACAGCCACTTTATTTCAGTATTTTGCAAAATTATCTTTTTTCCAAATAACTATCTATTATTCAATTGACGGGCAGTTGTAAGGGCAGTAGTACCATATTGCTGTCACCAAACCTCTGAGGTGTCTTCGACTGTAAGACGCACGAAATTCTCAAACGTTTTTTGATACCTTTCTCCATTGACTGTGAGTGCGTTTCTACCCCTAAAAATATTCGATTATTTTAATATGTTGCTCAGTAGTGAATTCCTCCATATTTAATTTCCAAGGAATATGCTTAAGTAATTCAAAATAAAAATAATCATTTCAGTAATTAATAGTAGAAAATTATTTGAATTTTAATTATCTAGAAAACTTTGTCTTTTAAATTTATAAATTAATTGTCAGGAAAGAAAAACATATAAAGGATATCATAATATCTTATTATTACGTTCAAAAAGTATCATGAATTGTAATTATTACTTAAAAAATAATATGAATTATAAATATTTCTCCAAATAACACATATTGAATTGTAATTATTACTTCAAATAACACATATTGAATTGTAATTATTACTGAAATAATACACATTTCTTTTATTTTTTTGATTAGTTAGACATCCTACTTTTATTATACATTAATTAGTACATAATAATTACCATAAAAGTTAAACAAACATCCGTAAACTTAAACCAATAAAATAAAAAGAAAATTTCGAAATATTCCGCACATTCTTTTCTTTGAATGGAAATACAGTTTCGGCTTTCATGGAATACAAGAATAAATACATTAATGCATATTTGAACACCATTTAATTCCTATGATCATTTCTAAAAGCGAGATTTAATCTTTGCTTTACCTTTGAACTTCTGAAACTCGGAATCCATGCTATTAAGAAAATTCTTTTCCTCCTTTTCTTATCAAATCTAATAGCCAGAAACAGCTCAGCTCCAATCATCCATGCTCTCCTGTCGCGTATCTCGTAGTGATGGTCTTTCTCTCTGCTTTCATTATTAAATGGGGTGAACATACTTTGAAACTTCATCAACGGAATTTCTGCCATAACATTTCAAATTCACTTCTGGCTGCTCACAAAAGTGCCGATTCATTTATCCGAATACTTTTCTTCCCATCTCTTTTCTTTTCTTTTGAAGAGAGAGGTCCTAATACAGCTTCTATTGATAAAACATCTAGCAAAAGAAAGAAACAATTTTTCGATAAAGGTAAAGATAATATATAAAAGCCTTAAGAGAGGCCTTTATGTAATGGCTATATACATGAGGTGATATTTAGATGGAAAGAAAGCATTTGAGGAAGTGGGGTAAAATACTTACTATGAGAAAGTCATATAATGGGAGCCATTTACTTTTACTCATCGACATGACATATGAATAAAGAATTATATGTGTAATAAGCCTTTAAAGCAAAATGTTGAAACTTTTCCTATATCTCCTAGAAATTCACATTAAAAGTCATCAATCGAAGAAATATCGTAAGAACTATGAATTATAAAAATATACATACTAATCTAATCAATAAATGCACTGAAAAGTCGTTGTACAATATACAAATTTTAGTTCAGTTAATGAGACTTCTGTATTAAATATTAAGAAACTTTATATATTAGTTCAATGATATGAAAAATTACGACTCTAAAACATAACGAGGAAAGTAATTTACTTGTCCTATGTTCTAACTTTTAGGCTATTGAGAATTTATCGAAGGAAGAAAATTTAAAGTGCCTTAAGGGTATTGTTACTTTTACAGAAATTTTCTTCAAAAGTAGTGATGCGTCGCATTAATTTATTTTGCGATTTTATTTAAAATATGTTCCGCTAATAATGAATGAAGTATAAAAAGTATCTTTAATACTAGGATAGTCATTTTAACTAAAAAACTACTTTGAGAAGCGATTATTCATAAATCGTAAGCGTGAGTCACTGAAATTTTCTAATATTATTATATTTTTGTTTCTAAATAAATATTTTTCTTTTTCAATACTGTATAACAAGCGTATTAATTGATGTTCTACCTAGAACGACCGAAGTGGTAAAAAATGCCACCATAAAGATTCAGCCAGGCACTAAAGAAATATCTTTTATTTTCACCTTGGATTTTCTTTATTCCATTCGCGCATGCGCTTGTGTGAAGAGATGTTGTAAGTAAATGCGAATCAGTAATATTACTTCAAATATCGATAACTGCTCGAATCTCATAGCTATTTTTCAATACTTCATTCAAGTGGACTGAGAATTGTAGAGTATTCTGCTCTTCTTCTAGAACTTGATTAATGTTACAGTGATGGTTATGAAAATAGTAATTCAGATTCCTTCTATGAAAAAGAAATTCCTGAACAAAACTCGGACTCCTCAGAAGAGGAAATGGATGATGAAAATACCGCGCTGCATATTTTTCGCTCTCCAGGTAATCTTCATGCTCCAGATGGAATTCAAGGTAAATTCCTGATGTAAGTGTTATTATATCCTAGAGATATGTCTCTAGAAACATATTGAAAGAAAAAATAACAGGATCAACACCGTATGCTAATATAAAGGAGAAAATGTTTTTTGTTTGTTTGTTTTGGTTTTATTAATGTCGTTCTATAAGCAACACGATGGCTATTGGCGACGGACCTTGTTATTTTGAGCCTCTTTCAAGTAAGGAGGACAACACCTGAGTTGACATCCCCTCTCAAGGCTTCCACTCTTTGTCAATGGGAGGACTTTGGGAGTGATTTAAAAGGCTTCACGCTAAACAGCTTTTGGAAGCTGAGGTTTGGCGTTTGCGTACTTCTTCTGTAGCAGCGTCAGTCTTGTTACTTCCTAGCCGCATCTCGTAATGCTTCTTTTTGTTCATCGAAAAAAAAGGTATTTTATTTATATACATATTTTTTCAATAACATATCTTACGATAAAAACTGTTGTATGCATTTTAAATTGCTTAAAATAACTTACTTTAACAATTTATTATGATTTTACTTGAGAACAGGACATTTTGTTTCAGTTTCTTATTGTGTTCAAAATAATTGCTTATTACTGTTCTAGGTAGTTAAAAATATCAATCGCAGCTGCAACTGCTAGTTCATCCGTCGTTTCTGTTCTTTTTACCATGCACTATAATCATGTGACTCTCATATCACATCAACTGAATAATTTGATTAACTACATATTCCTTGAAATTAGCATATTTATAAAGCTGAATCTTCATTGTGTAACATATTCTTTGTCGTTCAGTGTTCATGCACAGATGTATCGTAAATTGTAAGAAATAACCAAGACATCTGGATGAATTTATTCTACATACTAATGGATCCGCATGTACATACATTGTAAATTACAGCTATTAACATTGATTTATTTGGTTTGAGAAAACCTTAGATCGAAATGACCCGCAGTATGGAGAGTATAGAGTTAAATCTGCTAAGTTCGATAATAAATACTTTTGAAAAGTCAGGAAACGCGTGTAGAAATGTATAACCCTACATAGTGACTAAGTAGCGAAGTCTTAAGTATAAACAAATAATTGAGTCTCTATTTCTACTATTTTTCGTAATAATTAAAATTTTGAGATACCCAGGATAATAATAAAAATTCTACCATTCTTCAGATTACTTCAATCTGCAGCTTCCTGAAGCAAAAGAAAACAATATGAAAAACTGTTATTTACTACGCAATGAATATATGAATCATTTGTTATGCAGAATAAAGTATGTGCAGATATTTTCAGTATTTTTTTTATCGAAAATAAAATTTTACCATACCGTCTCGTATGTCGACGAAGTAATATACGCAAACTGTGGAATACCCTATTTAATATTAAGCGGGTGACGTTTTCTCCGAAGTTGTTGTGACCCCGGAGCGCTAGAGGCGTTTCGAACCCTGGCCCATTGGGTCCGAAGAAAAGCTGACTGACCGATTTTTGTGGCACCTCTACCAACTAGGCTAAAATAGACGTCTCCCTCGGACTATTTATTAAGACGTTTAAAGTTATGGTGTTGTTATTGAAGAGAGTCACTACTTAAATTCGAATTTCTTCTTGCAACATAAATCAAAAATATAATTTGAACTATTTATTTTCTTACCTCCATTTGGAAGGTATTGAATCCATGTTTATAGTAAAATGTATCGAAACGTGATGAATATAAATATGATAGATGAGTTTGGTATGTTTTTTACGGACTATTCCTCTTGCTTTATTGTCTTCAAAATAGTGTAGATTTTTTCAAGCACGTAATGTAAATTATTTTAAAAAATTCCATTTCCTTAATAATTCAAAAAATTCCTAATTTTAGAATCTGGAGGTTTTCCTTCCTTGTGTACTGGGCATTGAACGGAAACAAAATGACTCATTCATTAAACTTTTATACATAAATTGTGAAATATATTCCTAATACGATACAGTTCTTTAAGTATTTATCAGATCAATACAAATAGAATAGGCATTCGACTCTAAAGAATTAATTCACAGTAAAAATAAATTTTAAAAAAGAGCAGTTTTTACGAACGATACAGAAATAAATGAATGTTCAAAAGCCCACAGCAAAATATATCAAACTGTTTTCATTTAACAATAAATAATGCACAAAGGAAATCTGAAAATCTTAAATTCTCACTTAAAATTGTTTTTTCGAATGTGTTTCGTTTGATTACCTAGAGAATCTGAATTCCATGAACAGTTTGCTACAATCCGAAGAATATCAAAATATCACGGAACTGGAAAAAAAATAATAAAAAATACTTGTTGTTCTATTTATATCTGAGAAAAAAAGATGATATCAAAATAAAGGGGGAAAAGAGTAGTGCTAGACAGTTTTACTCTCACTTGTGAGTACACGGTTAGAAAGAAATAACGAAAAATAAATTATATTTTCCTTCTATTCTTTCTTGCCACAATGATATACTAACCCCATAAAAGAAGTTAACCAGTGCAGTGAAAGGATGTGAAATGGATATCTTAGTTGGAAGATATCATGGGAATATAAATAAATAAAACAAATATTTTTTGTTTTGTTTTAGGAGCATTAAAAATAAAGATGCGATTTATCCGTTGACAGGAGAGCTGAACATTTGTTGAGATAACACAAAAATATATAAAAGTTCAGAAACTTCAATGTTAAAGATTTCAGTATCATATGTCCTTGACGTGTTTAGATGATTCAATATAATGATTTTGTTTGATATTAGTAGAAAAATGACTGTCCCAGTCTGTGAGGATACGGTATGCAATAGATAAGACTGCATATTGTCAGGTACGGGTAAATATAAATGAAACATTTCCTACAATATGTAATACATTTATTTAATTTATGCAATGTAATATACATTAAACTAGAATTGTTATAAATATATATATGTTATATATATAAAAATATAGATATGTTATATATATATAAATATATATATGTTATATATATATAAATATATATATGTTATATATATATAAATATATATATATATTGCACATGATTAATAGAATTTTTTAGAAGTATTTGACAATACTTTTCATTCAGATGAAAATACTTTATATTCATTATTCTTCAAAATAATGCATGAAATTTTTATTCTTTTTAAGTAAACCCAATAATTATTTAAATTTTATAGAATCTGTTATTTGTATTGATGTAAATGCTCTTTTAATTAAGAAGAGTATAGTTTTGGAAAGAAAAATATCTGTTCCGCAAACAATTTTTCGGTTTGTTTTTTAGAATCATTGTACATCACATCATTATCTAAGAAAGTGTGTGGTTTCTTTTTCGAAAAGCAACAAAATTTATGTAATTAAGACAATGATTCTTTATACTGATAGTAACATATGCAACATGACGAACATATGTAGAAAACAAACAAAAAACCATGTTTTTTTGTTCGATGAATAATAATAGAATCTGAGGAGCCTAACACTTAAGCCTACATTGTTAATGGGAATCTGAGCCTAAACACAGGTGGTGAAAGCAAATAATGGTCTTAAAAGGCCTCATACTAACTTAGATATACATAATCCATTATATCCTTTACTCTCGATGTAATATATATTTAGATCTCCATTTTTTATATTCTCTTTTCATTAGAAATATACAAGCGGCATTAAAAAAATTGTCATATCAGAAATGTATACTGAAAATAAAAATAATAAATTCCAACTAATAGCTTTGTAAAAAAAAAACCTTTCTAGGATTAATGTTATAACATTATATGTATATATAAAGAAGATTACGAAAGCAAACCTTTATTTTGAATAATTTAATATAAAAAAGATGTATATATGAAAAGATATATTCATTGAAATATTGTTTTAATGTAATTTTATAATCTTATACTTTTACACAGTTCTTAGTTACTTGCGATACACTCCTGTTTCATGGAATGCACCGTTTTATTTCACCAAAGTAATGCTGTAGTAATTCTCTAAATAATTTTCAAAATGCCTGTATACATAAAAATGAATATGATGGTGAAGAAAAAATTTAGAAAAAATTTACTATATAAAATACATAAAGTTAAATTTCTATAACTTCTTGTTAAACTGAACGTAATATTTGATTGGTTATAATGTATATGATTTCGAAGTTAAGCGATGACTGTTGAAGACGGAATCATAATTTTGAATCTGTTTTCGATGATGGAGATTACGATGAGCGAAATATCCTGTATTTCACGGAATGTAAGAAAATTGAGTACGGTTTAGTTTAATTTCACGGAAAGTAAGGAAATTGAGTACGGTTTAGTTTATTGAAAAATAAACTCCATTTTACAATTCAAAGTCTTTTGGTTTTAAAATGGTACCCACGTTTAGTACTTGCTTCATACACCCCCACACCAAAGTTCGTGACTTAAACCACAAGGCTAACTCTATCTTGGAATATACAAGAGATAATATTTCTTTAAAAAAGTTAGATGTCGTTTTATTTTTTTCAATTTATTTTTTCACTAATTTACAACTTACGTAAATTTAAAAATTGTATTTTAAAGAGAAATATGCATTTATTTAAAATAGAAGGCTGAAAAAAAATATTTGAGTGACTTTCTATAAAAATATTAAAGAACCTTCAGGATTACATCTCTTTAGAAATTGTTTGAAATCTTCGCCAATGGTTCAGACTAGACATCAAAGTCAAAATTTCCAGATTACGTGAGCTCCCCTAAATAGATCTTTTCTTATTAAGCAGCAACCGCATTTATAAAGTAGCAATTTTTACTGTATAACTTTGAAATATTATTACTCAAAATATAGAATCTTGAATTTAAATTATTATTGCATTTCATATTTTCCTTTTATTGCTGTAAATTATTATCTATATAATTTACTGACAGTTAAAAATTCTCAGTAACAGTATAAATCAAAATTTTACATTTGAAAATATTTGATATGGAATGTATTGGGTAACAAATTTTGTGTTCGTACCGAAGATAGTACAATAAGTTTATTGACATTAAATAAAAAAATATTTTTTTAAATTATTATATTTTAATGTATTTTTTTTTTTACATTTTAAAATAAAGCACCTAAGTAGGTATCTTAAATTGAGATTTGAGATGCTTTTAAAATGCATCTTTTTTGATATCCCATAAGATTATCAGGAATCTATATTTTCGTTGTCCGTTTCTAAGTATGCACAATATTTAAATTAAATTAAATAGAAGTGAAATTGGGTATTTACAAGTCGCTTGTGAGTCACTTATTTCTTATAGTGAAAGCTATCGAATGAAAACTAAATCATTTCTGTACTGAAAAAGGGATATAAGATGGGATTTAGAAAAAAGGGATTTATTATTATTGTGTTGTAAGGTATTTAATTCTGAATATTTTGAAATAATTAAAATATTGACTTGCTTTTGGAACACGAATTAAGAGGTTTGAATTAATTTACAATCCCCATTCATATATTTGGAAAAGTAGACATTGATCTTTTTTTATTCCATTTTGTGTTGCAAATATATATAGATACTTCCTTAACAATGTTTAATTTTAATAATTGATAAAAGGCTTGAGAAAATTCTATGTATTTCTATTAATCATAAATATTTCTGTCACCTATAAAATTATTAACTCGCGAGTAACTCTTTTTCAAAGGCTTCCATAGCATTATAACATTAATATAGAATGCTGATTATATGCAATATTTCGAAAATAAAAATATTTTTATACAGTAGAATTTTTCATCTAGTTCGGTGATTTATATTTATTTTTTAGAATGAATTTGTTTATGTCATGTGTTTATAAAAATACAGGACATAAAAATAACACCAAATAAATAATATTGTGTTTTAACTAATTTTTTATAATAAAATAATTCTGGCATTAAATTATTTGCATAGCGTTTTCTCAATTTCATTATTATTAAAAAACTTCATATTTTTCTTAATATCAAAAAGATAAAGAATATTTAAACAGTTAAAATTTTTAAGTGCTTACCATTGTGTAAATATAATTAAATTAAAGTGGCAATATGTATTTCTTATTTCTTTAATGTTAAATGATTAATAATAAATATACTATAAAGTTAAATATGTTTCTTGAATAGTTCTAACTATGACTTCGAACAGTTGAAATGCAAACATTTATTATATTGAATTCTTGGAAACGTATCTTACATTTTAAGTTATCTCACCTTAATTAAGAGTCACTGATATCACGTACTTTAAACATATTGAGATAACTGAAATCTAAGAAGCCTAATCTAATCAGCTCTGACTAAATGAATTCAAGTAATGTCTTTACCCTTATTAATTCAATTTATCTTCGTGTACAAAGTAAATTACCGTTTGATAGTATAAGAAGCTATCATGTTACTAAATTCTCATACATTACGGAATTGTTATTCTACCGAAATAGATACTAAGTCAATGAAACAGATACTAACATTTGTTCCGAAATAAAAGAAACATTAGTGAAATTAATTGTTCAGTATTTTAAGTTTGTTCTTTGTATTGAGAGTGGTTCTCACTCACACATATATTCTAATTGAAAAAAAAGTATATTATTATTCATATAAATTATTGTAATTATGGCATATGTATACACTTATGCAATATCGTTTAAAACTTTAAAATGTTTTGAAAATTCCAATATACGTTCCATTAACGCCAAGGATAATTTCAGGTAATAAATATATCTCAATTTTCATATAGGTTCTTCTAGCTGTAACAGTTATTCTTCTTATTATTATTAGTAGTATATCAGCCTAGTTTGATAACTAAATTTTGAATTATTATCATTCTATGTACTTATAAATAAAAAAAATCTATAAATACCAAGTTTTTATTCTTTTATATACTTAATTAAGACGTCATTTTGGGCTACAATGAAGCAAAACAAATATGAAACTTTTTTTTTACATAGAAATAATTGAATTAGTTCAAACAAAAAATGTGATACTCACTAAGTGTTATTAAATGTGAATATTTAATACTTATATTAGACATTTTCAGACCTAAAAGCTGTTCCAAGTTCAGGCTCAGTTCCATAACACCAGTCGAATACAATTTCCAAACTTTAGAAATAAGAATAATTATATTACATCTGAAATCCCACTTTTTTGTATGTTTTTCTTTACATTACTAACAACATTTGGGTTTGACTACTGATGATAAAAATAATCGATTATATATAAAAAATTTAAGTAAATTTATTCAAATTTAATGGAACATATGCAAGAAAAAAATTTCATACATACATATATATATTATATATTTATATTTATATATATATATATATATATATATATATATATATATATATATATATGAGACTATTTTTTTCTATTTGAAATGATAGAACTTGAAATTTGAATGCAAGTGAATTGTAAAATATGTTACATACGAGTACTATAGAAGAATAAATAAATGTTCCCAAGGAAATAAAATGAATTGTTTGTGATTGTGTGTGTATCAGTGTATCATCAAATTTTCGATCGTTAATTTAACCAACTTTCCATCACTCTAGAGTTCTGAAACTTTGGGAATCGTTCTTATTCGTCTAGCAATGCAATATTTAGACATTTTAACTAATATTTCAATAATTCTTCTTTCATAATGCCATTTAGCCCAATCACTTGGTGCGATTATAAAAATTGACTAACTTGGCGATTTTTTTTTGGCTGAATTTTAAGTACAATGTAATATTTAGACATTTGAGATTCTAAGTTTTAACTAATATTTCGATAGTATCTAATATTTAACTAATATTTCGATAGTAACTAATATTTAACTAATATTTCGATAATAATAATAACTAATATTTTAACTAATTTTTTAACTAATATGTTTATTTTTAATAATGCAGTTTAGGCCAACCCATGGGTGTTTTTTTTTTTTTTTTTTTGGCTGAACAATATTTAGACATTAGCGACAAGTTTCGACTAATATTTCCATAATTTTTTTAATAAACATTTTCCACCAATTAAAAACGTTGGTTTTTATCTTGAATTATTTATACTTAAACTAGTCTATTTTTCCTGAACTCGCGTGATCTTGTTAGATGAGAAAGAAAGATGTTACTTGAAACTTAAGTTAAACATTTATGTGCACTTGCCTGTTATAGCAAGATATGCTAGATGTTTTTCATTATAAAATATGCATGAAAACAAGAACTATTTTTTATTTTGTATTTTTTTTTTTTTTTTTTGAACGATAAGATATTTTTCATATCACTTGAGAAAGCTACTATAATAAGATTTTAATGAGATTCTTAAAAATTTTCTTTAGCATTCATTTTTATTTATTATCATTGTGAAGAACTTAATTTATTAAAATTCACAAACAACATTTATAATAATCATGATAATACTGTCATAACTTATGGAATATACTTCCTTCAATTAATTGTATGATATTAAAGCAGATTATTATGACAACTAAATCGATGATGAGTAATTTATTTTATGCATCTATACTCGCAAAATTTCAAAATACCCTGACATACAATATAGACAGAATTTTCATTTTAGTTTGATTATTTCTAGGAGTGCAGGGGAGATTTTAAGGAAATTTAATAAGTACATAGGATAGGTATAATAAGAAAAAAATACTACTTTACATTTATAGTACATAGTATCGTGTATGGCTCAATAGAGCAAGAAATACTAAAAATGTTTCAAGATGGAACACAAAATTGTTTAATATATTTAATATGATCTCTTAGAGTTTACACTACGAAAATTCATTTTGGAAATGAAAGAGTTTTATGAGTCCCTGTGGCGATAGGTATTTCTATATCAGAAATGTTAGACTGTGGCAACTGAGTAGTCATAATAGTGAGATCGCACATGATCAGCTTTGCTTACGTTAAGTAGTGGAGTTTGAGTCCAGGTGTCACTTAAGACCCATCGAGTAGAGATGCTGTGAAGGCTCAAGTTCTGAAGGTGTGGAAATGTTTAGAACGAGAGATCAGGTTGCCGTTCTTTTCACTTGACCGAGGTTCAAGATTACGAGGCCTTTCACCAACAACCCACTTGTTGCGTTTAAGTGCAACATTGATATATACAAATTATCATCAGTCCATCTTTCAAAATCACTGTTTGTGAGAAATGAAGTGTATGAAAATATGTGGAAAAATGAAGACTGGTTGAATTTGCCTTTCCGAGAGAATCCTAAATATTTTCTAGAGATTAAGATTTGTACATCTGGCTAGTCAATTCATCTAACTAAAAATCTCCATTTATAGAAATTCGGCGGCTAGAATTTATGAAGCAATACATAAGTGTAAATTTACTTAATCTTTACTGAAATTTGCATCTTAGTTTAGAAGCATAAGTCTTACCTTTTTCTTGGAACTTGTCTAGAAACTCATCTTAATATACAAATTCTCTCGATATTGAACATAATTGTACAGCCTCTCAAAGAGAATATTTAAATGTATCGACATAAATAGAATACATAATTAAGTATTCAAAAATATTAAAATGCACATATGTTTTCAACAAACAAGAAGAATTTAAAATTAAACTTTCGCTGAATGAAACATTTGTTCTTCATAGGAAACGAAACAGTAGACAACTCTCAAAACTAATTAGTCTTTCCTTGTCGTCTGGATGTCAGATTGAGCTATAATATTATAAATTACTCATGCAGTATAGAAACTTAATTTCTAACTATATTAAATTAAATATTGTTTGTAAACTGTGTTATGTATTTTATTCTCTTGTGTATAATGCAATCTACTGTAAGTTGTCTTTTTATATATATTTAATTATTGGTTCAAACAGAGATATTTTGTATCAATAAGCATTTTAACACTAAATTTTAATAGCTTTGAAAGCATGGATGTCGAATATATGACGATTCTAACTGACAGTTCCTAAACAAAACCTAAGTCTGTTTCTTATTTGAATTTAATTTTTTTTTTATGTGAGATTTCTAATTGGTGATAGACTTCAAAATTTTAAGCCAAGATCGTGTGACGAAAACGAATCTGCGTTTTTTCAATTATTTCACATATTTGCAGTTAACGGAACTAAAAAAATAAATAAATAACATTTGTTACTAAATTTTATTGCATTTCAAACATAATTCTTCAATTTTTTTTTTTACCAATGAGACTTTTACAATAAGTAAGTTTATTCTCCCTTTACTGATTATTTAATATAGTTAATTTTAGAGATGGTATTTTTAAGTGAAGAAGTTTGTTCACAATAAAAAGCATTTTAAAAATTCAAATATATTTAAAATGGCTATGAAAAAGTTATTACCTTGTGTGTCAAGCAACGCAATGGCCTCGAAAAACAAAACTGAGAAAACAAGGTATATCTAGTTAAAAATTTAAATCGCAGCCCATTCGAAAAATTATGAGAAATATGAACTTATGTACTTAGAACATCCAAAATAAATTATTTATCACACTTCTTTTGAATCATTAGATATTTTCCAATGTGTCTTATTCTATTGAAATGTTACAACTCTATTATGTTAGAGAAATTTGCGCTTTGTCTGTATCGGCATATTACACCCATTTTGACTTATATTTAATCCAGGTAATAGCGAAATATTTTACATGGCTTTATTTCGTTTATTTATATGTTTATTAATGCGCATAAATGAACAGCCCATATTAATAGAGGCAACACACTATCTTATAACTTTCCTCACCTTTTTGTTTGGTTTCTTTGTCCTTCTATTATTAGTATAATCGGTGATGAGTATTCAAAAGCTTAAATAATTATCATAGAAACATTCTTAAATATTTTTTATTATTCATGTAAAACATTCATTATACGTTTCTTTATAACAATTGAGATTTGCAGTGTACATTCACTTACTAAAAGTAATGGAAAGTTAAGCATGAAGTGCACTTCGCTTTCCAATCTCTCTTTGTACCACATTCTTTACTGTTTTTTCTTTTAGGTTTTCTGATATTTTCTGTTGCTTCTTTAACTACTGTAATTGCCAATTTCTTCTTTATTTCTTCTGGAATTTTTTTTCCAACTTAACATTTTTTAAGGCTCATTTATCGATTTATTAAGTTCCTTTAGTAAAAGGGGATTTTTTTTTGTATAATTTACTTTCATTTTAGACAGAATTTATGTACATAAAAACAACAAACGCTTTTATTGCTGCCTTGTGAATTAAATTGTATTGTAAACACACAACCCACTTCCAAGTTTCCACTGTGCATGCATATACGGTAGTTAATTTATCAAAAGTATCTTCTCCACCTTTAATTTCATTCTAATATAAGCGAATTATGAATTATTTATTTTTTATGTACTATTTTTTTTTCCATCTGAGACTTTGATCTCTTGGTGCTTAGTCGAAAGGAGAATTAGCGATTTTTTTTTTCTTTCATACAAATGAAACAAGAGTCATGCATAGTTAAGCTCTAAATAAAAAAGAAACATTTATTTATAATGAGACATCCATGGAGCAATATTTGAAACGTAGACATCCAGGAACTTTTCAATGTATTTTTATATATTTCAATGTATATAAGTGATCTGGGTTGATTAGACTTAGTCAGGTAAGAAATAATTTCCTTTTTTAAGGAAAAATAATTCTACAAGTCTGAAACCCTAAAGAAAATCACCCATTTGAAGAAAAAATAATTTTTGTAATTAAAACTAAAGAAAGCTTTGATGAAAAAAAAAATGATAATTTTCGGTCAATCAGACGCATTCATATTAGGAAGGTTAAACTGTTACTTGACTTGTGCAACGATTGGAACTAACTCTAAAATCAATTTTCATCTTGCTATGTTTGATGAACTCTGTTAACCTTTTTTTTCCAAGATAGAATTCTGAAGTTGCAACAAATCAGTTTACCCTTCCTTCACTTTGCAAGAAAATACGATTTTTCCAATATTTTCCATTTCCTTACTTTCACGTAATGTGAAAAATTTAAGTACAGACTGTGAAATATTTCAGGTTCAAACAAGCAAAGAATTGTCTGCAGATTTGTCCAAACCGAAAAAGAGAAATGGAATCATGGGAACCTTGCCTAGTTAGATAGAATTTTCATGCACTAGAAGTGAAATTCGTTCTTGCTTTTCTTTTTGTGTCAAGCGAATTCTCAAACTGACTTCCAAAAAATAGTGTTTTGTCAGATACCGTGATTCACGTCTGAGAACTTCGAAACTTTCGATTCGAATATTCGGTGGAAAAAAACGAATGATTTTTTTTTTCTTTCTAGGAAGAAAGGAACTATAAATCTTTGTTTGACATGGACGCAATCACGAATTTCCTTCCAGCTAACACTTTGGGACCTTTAAATGAGTTTAGTGGAATTGAAGCATGATTTATGTAAATTAAATTGGAATTCGTGAAGTGTGATGAATGGTATTTAAAGAATGCATATAAAAGAAGTGAAAGTGTTTAATACTGAATTGGTATTTTATTGCGTGACAAAGAAAGTGAACGAAAATTTTCAAGTGAATAATCGGTATTTGATATTCATTTAATAAGGAGCTTTTTAATAAACCCACATATTATTAGAGACTTGAATCCTCAAGGATAATTGGTCTTGGGACTCGAACCCGATATATTTCTTAAGAATTTTAATTGTCGTTTTATTTGAGCGTTGAATCACTTGCGGATAGGATTAATTGCCACAGATTAGGAACAAATAAAAGTTAATTATTAATTATTCGCTTATCAATAAAACCTGTATTTCATCTTAAATGAACATTCTGTTCAGTTAATTGCGTAATTTTGTGATTCCCGGAATTAACTTAGTAATGATAAAAGAAGGAAATAACGCAATACCTTACCGCTCAGAAAAACAAATTTCATAGAGTTCTTTTTTGTTTCACTTCCAGAATGAAATTAAATGAATTTTTGAAGAATATTAATGATTGATTGATAATTTGATTATTCATTAACACAGCATCTAAATGCAGCACGAGATGTATTGTAAAAGTACCACGTAATTATAACATACGGCTGAGTGATAAGAATTACACCTGAAATGTCATTCCTCCTTTTAACTTCCACACAATCCATACATGAACACTTGGATCCTGGATAGATATCAAGTGCATGAGCTTATTACCCGTCGTTTGAGGATGTCTTTAAACTGAATAGGAAAGATAAATATTTGTTTCACGCTTCGCATAAATCGAGGAAAATTATGTGTTCTCAAAAACTGAAAATTGGATAAATTATGTCTTGTAAGCGTTACAATGATGAGAAGCAAGATTATAATTCTCTTAAGGCAAATATTTTTTTATTTGCAAGTATTAAAATGTTCAAAAGTGAAAAAATGCAATTAAAAAAAAATTCTGAGGAAATTAAATCAAACATTCTGTTAAAATATAATTTTCCTAGGAATCAAATAAAAAATAAGAAATTAACAAATCACTTATGTTCAACTAAGTTATTCCGATTTATTTAATTAAATTATTTGTTATTTATTCATGCCAAGTTAAATTTTAAATGTTTTATATTATTTGGAATTCTTGGCGAAATATACTAATATGACTTTTTTGAAACTAAATTTCGAATTATGGATTACTTTGATCATTATGTTTAAATGAAGGTTATCAATTTTATTTTAAACAAGTACTATATAACATAAAAAAATATTTTTGCAATCTAAATAATATTTCTGTTATCATGTGCCAGAAGCTAGTATTTATTATGTAGAACTTAAAATAAAGTAATAGGGAATAAAAGGCAGAAAAATAAAATATATTGTGCAAATTGTCTTCTTTTGAATGAAGCTTCAGTTTATGCGATGTTAAGTATTTGTTGATACGCTGTTATATTCCTCAAAATAATTTTATTCGAAACTAGGATGTCCTTTTACAGATTATTTTTGATTAATTGATTACAATAATCTCTCTATAATATGGCACTTTACATTCTGTTTCTGTCAGTAAAATGACGTTTTTACACAGGCAGGCAAGCCTTCCAGAATTTATTTTAGGCCTTCTACTTCAATGGAATAATATAAACTTTTAATAAGAAATAATACACTTTCTAAAGATTTTGTTATTTCATGTATTTGTCACTTAATTAGTGTGTTCTGTATTACGTTTTATACAATAATACATAGCGTTTAATGTTTAAAAGCGTTAATTTAGTAATATTTGAGTAATGAGGTGATTTTGGTAATCTAGCCGATCTTTGGTCCAATTTCTACCGGATTATCGAGAGAAGACTATGTTTGATAGTAGGAGATCTAGAATATCGGAAACTTTAAGATTTTGACAATTAATAGAATTATCGTAATGTTGTTATTCTGTATGTTGCATTCCTCTCACCCCAGTATTGAAATTAATAATGTGTACAAAATAATACTTAATACAATTGTAAGGCTTCTCTATAAATTCCTTCTGTTGCCATAATTAAGATGAACTAGAAAATATGTATATATTGCACTGTCAAAGGAAGAGAAAGTCAGTTCATAATCAAACTCTTTTATTCAGTTTATGGAGTTTTAAAGTTTATTCCATACAAAAATTTATGTATGATTAACTTATATAAATATGAGTTACCTAACGTTTTAAATAATAAATATTTATCTTACTAGGTTAACCCTTTCGCTACCGGAGGGGAAAAAAAGAAGTGCTTCTCTGGGCCCGCGGCTTCTTACCGCGGAGTGTCGTGCTGTGCTCAGATGATTTTAGATATTAAGCCTAATTCGTAAAAAAAATTTCTCTAAAATCGGCTATTCATTAGAATATTTTGGTTTTTACTTATATTATTAAAAATGCATTTATTTTAATATATACGAAAGAAAATAAGATTTAATAGAAAATTGTATGTTTTATACATGAAATTACATAAAAAATCATATCATTTAAGAAAATACAAAATACTTACAATTGTTACGTAAATTTCCAGGTCTAATGATGTACCATTACATGGAATATTAAGATATAAAAAAATGAATCTTATTTTGCTGTTTGGTATTTTTATAAGAAAAAATTCTTCATTAGGGTTTAGGGATTGCGTTCCTAATCCTCTGTCGATCATATTTGGATTCACTCCGAAGGCTCTGTTTTCAACGCAAGTCTACTATAAGAGCTTACTTGTTAATTTCAGCTTACTATTTTGACCGCGATCTAAATTACTGACAACCATTCGCGATATTAAACTTTCTGCAGCTTATATATCAATTTCGTCTCTTCCCTTCATTATATTTTACAAAATCTAATCTAATCTACATAAATTATGTTTCATATATTAGCAAGAATCTTAGATTCAAACACAATCATAAAACGATCCTCAAAGCTTTAGTTCAAATGTAAATCACATTAAATGCACGTCATACAATTCGACAAAAAATAATTTTTATTAAATCACATACATCTAACTAAAATTCTCGAATACAATTCCTGAATTATATGAGCAGTAAATTTGGTAGATTAAAAATATATTTTGTAGTTTATGTTTTGACTTAAACTACATTATCAATCCAGCTATAAAATAAATTATTTTTCTCATTAGTTCAGCCGGAATTTAATTTACCATCAAAACGGTAAAAGGACATTACAGAAAATAATTTATCTAATGTGTTATACTTTCCCTCCATGTTATTCGTAAAATATCGATATTACATCGTAATTTCTTTTTCAATTAGCGAAATAGTTGAAATGGAGCAATTTAGTAGAAGCTAAAATAATTAAGTTGCAGATACTGCTGATAAAAATGGTAACATATTCACAATTAAAGTTAATAATTTAACATCGATAGTAGAAGTTGGAAAAGAAAACAAATACGCTGATGCGATTTTTTATGGCTAAATATTTTTTCATGCAAACAAAAAACACCGCAAGTATATTTAATGGGATTTTTCACTAACTGTAGCTCATGCAAGGGGAAAAAAACGGGTTGAACATAGTTTCAATAAACATAAATTACCTTGTTTTCAGCTATTTATCGTCAGTTCATTTTCCTCAATATTAAGAAAAAATGTTGATAAATGTTCTTCGAACTTAATGAAAAAATCGTATAATATTCTGCTTTTTGATTAAATATTTTTTATGAGGGAGACACTTTCGAGATATATTAATAACTTGTGTTACTTCAAATGTAAACAATGCATCTTATTTGTATAAGAAGAATTTAATTAAAGAGAAAATATTCAGATAGATTGAATATTACTTTTACGTCTATCGAAATATCGGTTTACTTATTAAAACATGTTACATTCCACATATTGTTATTGAAATAAGTGCTTCAGTTGATTGTTTTCATTTTCAATAATCAAAAATATAATAAATCATTGAGTGCATCTATTATTTTAACTGCTAAGGTATTTATAACAAAGGTTTTCCAAGATTTAAACAGAACCTGAGCAAATCAAATTTTATAAACAATAATTACGACAGATATCCGAACAGAAATCGTAAGAGAGGCATTTATATTTTTTAAAACTAAAACAGTTGATGATACAGTAATAGAAGTTCAAATAGAAGGGGGGAAAGCATGCAGGATATACTTTTACAGAATGTAAAGTGTGTTTAAAAATTGATGATAAAAAAGAATTCTAAGAAAATTACCAAATTGTCGTCATTATATTTTTGAATTTATAAAGTGTCCACAGTAACTGAGAAGTCCTGCTCGTAAGCTCGTGAATGGCGTTGTTACCGCCGAGCCACGGGCTCGAGTCATGATGCCAATAATGATTTATCATGTAAAGAAGCTGATGCTGGCTACAAGTCCTTCTGTTGGGATGGTGTAAAATTAGGAGAGTGAATGTGGGGTATCAACTTAGATGTCATCTTCGTACCTTGACCATGGCTCAAAATTACAAGGTTTGATTCTAAATGCGACGTCAAGAAACATTCAACCGTTCACGATTAGAAAAATAATTCAAAAGCAAATTTCCTGAAGGTAATTTAATTTATTTATGTTTTAATTAGTAGTATTATATTTTTAAAGTTACATTTAAAATTTCCTTTTGATAGGAATATTGTAACATTGGGATAATTACGACTTTCTCTTCACTAACCTTGGGGATTTTATAATAATTTGAATTGCATAATGTTATTATTTTTTCCCAACCAAAAAGAAATGTGATCAGGTGAACTAGATGAGGATTGAGTGAAGAAAAGTAACTTTGAGCAAATGATATAGAAATGGAATAGAATTGTAGGAAAAAAAAAAGGAAATAGTAGGTAACTAATTATTGATAGAGATTTATATATTGGATTTAAGCATCTTAATTATCTTTGTGTACTAAAGCGAAATATAGTTTGAGTTATTAGATACAAAGCTAGTTTTAGGGAAAACTGTTGAATTCATAATGTGTGATTTAAAATACCAATATTTCATATTTAAATCATAATCTAGGATGGTTGAGTTAATTGGAATTTGAGAGAGAGTAAATTTATCAATTATCCAGCGATTAGAAATTAAGTATTTCATCTCGTTCGTATTTGTTTTCATTTGGAGTTCAGTGGTTAAGGAATAATATATCATAACAGAATCAAATACGGCGCAACAATTAAAAAATAAAGATAAAGTCATTACAAAGTGAACTTATGAGTATAATATATATATATATATATATATACATATAAATCTTTTTCAATATTAATAACACATTTTGAATGCATGGCCGATATTAATAGTCCTTTTTTTCATATGAATAAGATTGTTTATTGATTCTATCGGAGACAGCGTTTCATACTTTCAGACTTTAGTCCGGCTTCGGCCGCCAAAGGCCGAAGCAAAAATATCATAAAAATCTCATATGATCATCAGTGAGAAGCGTATGCGCAAGAGAGGAGAGAAAAAAGCAGAGAAATTTTGTTGTGTAAAGTTATATAGCAGGGATCTTTCAAAATAAACGTCATATAACCCGTGATTTTGGGGAAATATCCTAAAAGACAAGGAGTCTAATAGGGATTGTTTTGACAGATATATGATTGTGGGAACGCGAATTTAACCAGTTTCATGAGCACTTGATCTAATAAATAAAAGGATAATTTGGAAGGAGATCAGGAAATAAGAATGAACTCTATACTTTTGAATTAGGGAATCGATATATATATATATATATATATACTGAGAGCAATTGAGATAGAGATACAGATTTAAATGCGTTAATAAATCAATAATTCATTTTAATTCTTGTGCAAACCTTTTATAACTCTTTCAGAAAACTAAGCTCATCATTTCATTTTTGCTCTTTAACTCAACAATTTGGCAGTCTAGTATTTGTATGCCCTTAATAAAACAAGACAAATAGAGAAAAGCATATTCGTTAATCATAACGGTATAAAAACTTCCGGACCTTAATGCATATGTATATCATCAATTGTTCTCCCCATAATGCTTAAAAAATTGTTATCCCCATAATGCTAAACATAAATAATTTTATATTGTATATAACTCCAAGTGTCAAAGCGGTATGTAACAGGCATTTTTTCTTTCCTTCATAATAATTTAAACTTTAGGATCTAATTTCAGAGTTTCAACATTACAGAATTATAAAAATCTTTTTCGACTCAGAGCATATGCGTTTTTGTTATGCATTCAAATATCATTTAAAGATTTTATGCATATTTAAGAAATAAAATTATACGCATATGTTCAGATTTATTTATTAAATTTAATATCCTTTATAATTTTAATGTAGCTTAAAATAATAATAATGCAAATTACCATGACATTTTTATTCGCATCATTTACTATAAATTACATTTTGGCTCAAGTATTATATATATGTGTGTATGTGACATGTTTGAGGAAAAAGGACGATACAATTATTTTGTTACATTCGCTGCTGGAAAAATAATACCCAATTTTCCGAGTAAAATCTATTTATTTTATGCTGAATGAGAGAGAGAAAATCTTATATTGAGAAAGCGATGGGTGGGCATCTACTCGCTTCTGTAGCTAAAACAGAAGAGTGATAATAATTGCATAATAATAATGGAGGACTCCAGATCTTCACTGTTGTGACTATAAGTGGAAAAGACGGGAATTTTCCTTGCTTGGAATTTATAAGCAATAATTTCTTCAGATCACTTGGTATCGAATGGAAGGATCTTTAGGTACTTTAATTGGAGACGTAAAGTCTATAGAGAAATCTTCCTATTTATTTTTATCATGGCAAAATGCCAGCTTGTGCTGATTTATGAGTGCGTAATTAATTAAATTAGAGGCTCAAATGAATTTGTATCAGAAAATAAAGCTGAACTCTCCTTACAGTGATTGTTAAAATATAGGTTAAATTAGGAAATTAAATTAAATTTAAGTAAAATTATTACAAATCCCCCCTTCCGCAGGTAGGGTGTGCGTTAGGCCTTTACACACAAACGTACCTTACAGAAGAGTCTAAATAAAAATTTAGATTAGACTTTTACCCAAATAAGTTATACCTGAAAGTCCATTCACCTTTTCAAAAAACATATTAGCAATTTCCAATGAAAGTATCAAAAATAGTTAATAATAAGGTAAATTAAATTGTGTGCATGTGGATAGTTTACGTAAACATGTATGAATTGAATTCCTATCATACTAAACTATATCATATAACAAGTAACCATGTTCTGTTAATAGTAACATAATAAAATGAATTACATAAAACATAGCCAGAGCAAAATATTGTAAATTCTATATAAATTATAAGTTCATGTGATACAACTATTTGCACTGGTTGTTTCAGTCCAACAGGTACACGTCCAAACCTAAATAGGAAGATGTGTCACAATATATATGCGGTCCAGGAAACACTTAAATTCATCATACATCATAGCGTCGCACGATTGAAGTAGAGAATGTATGAAACGAGCATCACATATCTAATTGTGTATTCATGATAATATTGGATTGTATTACCTTAAGCTTGATTTCTAGCTTCTTCTACTGAAGGATAAAATTGGTTTTGAGTTAATGGATGATTATATGATAAAGTACTATATATAATAAAAATACAGGAGGAAATTTTGTAACAATATCCGGCTTTAAATTATATTAATTGATACCTTTTTACAAAAGTTTAGTCTAAGGGATTTTAGTAGAGGAGAAATTTACATTAACGTTTTATATATTTACAATAGACTGATAAACATGTTCAATTTTTCCACTCGTTTGTGGGTGGGTTTTCGTAATTAGTAAGTGTTTGACGTGATTTCTAAGGAAATAGAGAGAGGAGATAAGAGCACCATGGAGGTGAGATAAGAGCACCATTTCTGTCAGTCAATAATTTAAATGGCATTTGAATCAGAAAAACAGGTTTTAGAATATTGATATAAGTTTCAGAAATTTGTTTTTTGGAAGAGAAATCCCAAACATATCTAGTTGCGTGATCAGATATAATATGAAGACATTTTTTGTAAAGTTATAATAATTAAATCTTCCAACAGTAACAACTGAATGACATTTAACAAGTTGATCCTTTTCGGGAACAGTCTGTAAGAGATCAAATACTTTTGCCTTTTCTTTTTATTTATTTGACAAACATGACAATTTTCGACAAAAACAGAAGTATCTTGATTAATATAAGACCAGTAATATGGAGTAGTAATTAAGTTTATCAGTTTCTGAGTAGCTGGTTATCGATATTAATCGTTAGCATTTTGCAAAACCTTTCCCCTGAGAAACAAATGTACGACTATTTCAACCAAACTTTTTTCATTAAGTACAAGTGCATAATTAATATTTTTATATTTTTAATTATTAAAATTGTCTGAATTATTAGTATGTTTGATCTCTCCAATTCAAGTATATGCAAGGAATGCTAGAAATAATGAGCTGTAAGGTGCCTAGATAGCATTCGACTTCAACATACTCTTTTCAGAATTTAACTTCATATTCAAACATGCTTATTTCAAAAGACCATCTAAAAAGTGACCCCTTAAATATTTTACATTTTTAACCAAACGATCTGTATAAGTTATAAATTTTTCCCATGTATATATATATATATATATAATACAATTTACCAAAGCCATCTACTATAGTCAAACATTCCAATTCTATTATATAATAATTTTGTTCATATTTTCTTCAAGTAATAAAATGATATGATACTTGATGTAATTTACCAAATCTATCAGGCTGTTTTAAAACAGCTGCAATTACTATTTGAGAAAAATTACAAATACATGAAGAGGTAAATTAGGATCATATAATTGAAATACAGGTTTAGTTATTAATTTAGTTTTCAACAGTTCAAAAGCTATTTGACATTGATCTGTCTATACCTATTGTGGATTTTTTTAAGAAGATTGTATAAAGGTTTCTCCTCTCTGTCTCTCTATTTAGTAAAAGAATCAATAAATTTATTATAAACATTAACAGGACCAAGAAACATTGAAGTGGGTTTACATTTTTTGGTGGTTTTAATTTTCTGATGCTTTCAATGTTATAGTTATCTTCAGAGATGCATCCTTCTTTGATCTCATAACCCATGAAATTAATTTTATCTTTTGCAAAACACATTTATGAAATTTTAATTTAAAAATTTTCTGTTTGGCACATATTAATTCTTTGTTTTAGGTGATCATGGTGTTCTCCTAAGGAATTAGAAAAAACCACCATGTCATCAAAATACTGACACGGAAATTTTGAAACACAAATTTGATTTTTTTTTTTGTTTAGAATACTACGTATTGTGCAATTAAATACTACTGGTGCATATTTAAAGCCAAATGGAAAGAATTGGAATTAAAATAAGCTTTCGGTGGTCACAAAACTAAATTTATGTTTGTTTTTCTAGTGCAGGGGTAACCAAATTAAAGGTCTAGAGTTGAAACGTTTTTAACATGGGACAATTTTTCTAAAAGAGTATCTATTCTTAGTAAAGGTTCAGCATCAGTTTTACCGAGAATATTCATTTTACGATAATCAATGCATAGCCTACATTTTTTTTTTCTTTTTTCATCTCTTTTATAGGATAAAGTTTCAAAGGAGGAAAAATGCTATTAGATTCTTTAATTAATCCTGCATTAAACATTTTTTTTATATTTGCTTATAAATTTCCTCTTCATAAGTGGATGATTTTCTGCATGCTCTTTGAAAGACTGGTAAGTCATTAATCATTACTATTCTAAAAGGGTCTATTCTAATTCGACCATCATA
The DNA here is from genome assembly GCA_019974015.1 of Nephila pilipes. NCBI lineage: Eukaryota > Metazoa > Arthropoda > Arachnida > Araneae > Nephilidae > Nephila > Nephila pilipes. The sequence continues at coordinate 109,993 of BMAW01057639.1, read as the reverse complement.
ATATTTGCTTAAAGCAAAAATCTATGAATGTTCAAATACAAGAGACTACACAGAATTAGATAGTTCTTTTACAATCATAGATGGAAAAAATGTATTTTGAGGTAGTAATTATCTAAGTGTCTTCTGAGTTCTTTGCTTTTTCTAGTATATGTAAAGTTAATAGGTGATCTTGGTATTCAGACTTGTAATATTTATTTTTAATTTTGTATTATACGATTTTTTTTACAATCAATGATTATATTAAAAAGGCTACAATTTGGAGGTCCTAAAATTATATAAGGTAAATGGTTATTAATAATATATAATCTTATTCTTTTGTTTATTTATTCTATTCTTAAATATGTTTCACACATTTGTCTAAGTTGTAAATTGTCATAGACTTGTTTTACTTTGATAGGTTCTATTTTCACTTTAAGTTAAGTTTGTAGACGATATTCTGTAGAAATAAGTGAGAGAGTGAATCCTTCATTAATAACAACATTGACATTGGCACATGAAACAGCTATATATCCCTAGTTAGCTAGACTTAGGGACGTTGGAGTATTGGTTGGTAGGTGTCTCGACTAATACACATTGTACAAAGCCATGGGCCTTAGTAGAGTTGTTTTTATTTTCCATGAGATTTTGTTCACATCTGATAGGATTTCCTGTTAACTGGGAGACAGGGTTAAAAATGGGTAAGTTACTCAAAACATTGGGTTGCCTCAAGGGACATATTTGTGACCAATAATATGTATTTAGAATGCCATATCTTTCGCAAATTCTACATGGGGAATGTGGTAAATTCTTCTTAAAATGAGAATTATGATTTTTTTGAAAAATTCTATATTTCAAAAATTTGAACTACTATTGATGAAATTGTTTGTATGCAACATTGAGTAATTTTGAAAATTTGGTCTTGAATATTTTTGTATTCGAAATATAAACGTGCTTTGTCACCTGCTAATAAAATGTGTATGTTATCTAATATTAATATTTTGTCTAGTTCTTATTGTGGCTTCATTCCTTCTAGTCGTTTTTGATTCAGAAATAGACTCTTGTATTTAAAACTTTTAGTAACAACTGTGAACCAAACTGATGGAAAGTCAAGTGGGTTGATTGTTACTAATTGCTATAAATGGGTAGGCAACCCTTCTAACATTAATTGAGGTGAAAGCCCTGATTTTCTCCCATAATTTAAATTCTTATGAAATTATTCTGAAAGATTCTCATCGGATTAAATTTATGTTGGGAGAAATCGGTAAAATTAATAACATTGGGCAATTAGAACATATCAAATGTTATTAAAATGAAAATAAAGCAAGTACGAATTAATATACTGAGTTAATGCTGAATCTTTCAAAAATTAAGAAATACTTTTAGTTTCCATTCCTTAATTTCCATTTCATTCTGAATGATTAAAGTAATTTAACCCCAATTCTATTTACATCCTAATATCAGGATAAAAAGGAATTATATAAAGCTCATTTTCATGGTTTTGAATATTAAAATCAGATTGAGAACTAATATTACCACCTGCTATTTCAGGAATTTTAGCATTATTTTCAAAAATCTCTTAGTTATTTCCTACCATAATTACAATTAAATTAATATTGTTGATTACCCCCCCCTTTTTTTTTTATCTTAGTAGCTTTAATTGACATTTTTAAGTATAACATAGTAAATGTCTCAACTTTATATATCGACTCTCATTTTTTAATTAGAAAAATTGAAATTCGTTTAACACAGTAAAATAAAAGTATGAGTTGTATTAAAATAATATAAAAATGTCATATTCAATTTCACAACATAAGTAAATGTTTCCTTTTCATAATATATAAGCAACATCACTTATAATAAAACATAATTTATTTGACTCATATCATGTTATCTAAATTTAATTAATTAGTTGAAATTATTTTGTGGTAATACTTATTTTATACGTATTTCAATAACTAAGAAATATATTTAAAATATTTTGCAGTTTTCAATAAAACCTCTAGGCATGTATTAATTCAGTAATTTAATATGTAAATCAGAAAATCAATATTTTTTAAAATTATTAAGTAGAAATAAAATTGTTTAGTTATTATAGATTTAATAAAATATGGAAAATTAAATGCTAATAATTGGAATTTAACTTGAAGTTCAAATAATGCAATTCACAGGAATTAAGTTTCTTTCTGAGTGAATGGGATTAAACTATTTAATTCTTTAGCTCTCTTTGTATTTGTTTCACAAACGGAGATTTATAGAGTTTGACCCAAATAAGTCAATATATTTTTTGCTTTTGAAGTCTCTTGAGGTTTAGCAGTACTGGATGAATGAAGAGAAAATACGGCAGAACTTTACAGAATAATGGCAGGAGTCTTTTTAAAAGCATCGACAATTGGAGTCCCGAACTATCCTTTTTCAATTCTCGAACACTGTCTCTCTTATTTTCTTGATTTCTCTTTTCTCTCTCTAACTTTTATCTCTGCATTCCTCGAAATGCTTAGTTCCCAGTAGAACTTGCTTTTTCCAAGAAATGGAGTAGGCTTCCAAATCTTTGCTTGTTACTATAACAACACTTCTGGATATATATATATATAATTTCTTGAATTTATTTTTTTATAAAAATTTCGTATTTTTAATTGATAATTCAATGCTATTTCTATCAAAACTACAGGCAAGTTGGCTTTTAATGGTAGTCTCGTTGCAGATTCATAACCTATGGCTCCCGTCATGAATGAGGAAAAATGATGATGAAAATTCTTCTATTGCAGTTATGGTAGGAAAAATAATATCCAATTCTCCAAATAAAGTCTACTTATTTCATGTTGAATGAGAAAGAGATGGAATGTTACATGAAGACGGTGGAGCACAGGTGTCCATTCGCTTCCATAGCTAAAACAGAAGAGCAATTATAGTCACATTATAATGGAGGATGGCATATGCGTCTCTTCACCGTGGTTACAGCAGAAGAGAAGGGTATTTTCACTGCTTGGAGCTGATTTGCAAATAATTCTACAGGTCACTTGATATTGGATGGAGGGATCTTTATATTTTTCATTTGGAGACGTTAAGTGTATTGAGAAATCTCCCTATTGATTTAGATCCTGAGAAAATGCCGGTATACGCAGACTTATGAGCACATAATTAAACAAATTAGAAGTTCGAATGGATTTGTATCAAACAATAAAGCTCAACTCCTTACTGTGATTATTAAAAAATAAGATAAATTAGGAAGGCAAATTACACACACACTTACACACACACACACACACACACACACATATATATATATATATATATATATATATATATATATAAGTGTGTGTATGTGTGTGTGTTGTGTGTAAGGTGTTTTGAAATTTTCTTTTGTGAATACAATAAAAATCATTTATACATTACTAAACTATATAGAATTCTAAAGACCTGAAATTATTACATATGCTAGAAACATTTTTTTCTTGTAAGCATTTATTTTTTAAAATTACTTACACATTATTTATTCATAAGTATTTCATAATAGCGCTAATAATTTACTCTGAACTTCTTGCAACTATAATGATTATTGTGCAATTATTATAAAATGACACATATTACCTTATTTAAAATTTGTGAATTTCAAATAATATTATAACAAGTTTACATAATATCTTCATAAAATTGATTTAATTATTTAATTAGAACAATTAACGCAATAAAATATTATTTCAAAATATTATTTACTTAATATTTTAGATAAAATGTAATACAATATATAATCAATGTGTGAATTATTAAGATAAATTAAATTTGAACACTTTAAACTATTAACTAAAATAAAGAGGTATTCTCTATTACTTCCTATTGGTCTTGCAACAAAATTGCAGAGTTTTTAGAACTTTGCTTGTAAATCGATCTCACTGGAAGATAATTAGGCGCAACGAGTCACAGAAACTCACTGAAGGGATTACTGAAAGGAGATTAATTTTGACATTAATCAGAATTTGCTTGAAGCCTTTTAATCTCTATACTGAATTAGAGGTTTCTCGATTCATTTCCATTTATTTACTTAAAGTGTTCTAAACGAAATGTTCTTTAACATAGTGACTTTTGCTGAATTGTGTTAAAGGGTTTGGTGAAAGTGATAAGAAATACATTGAGACCTGAAAGAACATCTAAATCATAGAGAGAGAAAGGATTGTCTGTTAGTTTTTAATAAATGGATTAAACATACAATAAAGTATCACACACACATACGTATATATATATGTGTGTGTGAGTGTGTGTGTGTGAGTGAGTGTGTGTATCAGATGTTCCAATATCTTTTTTTACGTAAGAAACATTTTGCTGAAAAGGAGAAATTGCAATTTTTGTTCAAAAAATTTACTTTTTATTGAAATTCTGCTGATTAATTACCAGAACACAGATATTATCAATAATTGCTTAGGCCCTGTAATAAAGATTCTACATTTTCTTATAATTATTTAAAAGTTTAAAAAAAATTATAAATATTTCTTTTATGGAATGATTTTTACAGTATATTCCTTTTAGAAAAGTGATCTGGAGTAAAAATCAACATTTTGCAACATTTAACAACTACTAAAATGTTGAATAAATAATAAAATGTGTAATAAATAATAAAATGTGTAATAAATAATAAAATAAAAAATAAAATGTGTAATAAATAATAAAATAAATAATAAAATAAATAATAAAATGTGTAATAAATAATAAAATGTTGAATAAATAATAAAATAAATAATAAAATGTTGAATAAATAATAAAATAAATAATAAAATGTTGAATAAATAATAAAATA
>BMAW01057639.1:60902-105215 GCA_019974015.1 Nephila pilipes | reverse complement strand
AAAATAAATAATAAAATGTGTAATAAATAATAAAATAAATAATAAAACGTTGAATAAAATAACTGATTGGCCTCTTTTATATATTTTTAAACAAAAATGTAATATTTCTATAAATACTTTTGATAAAGGAATGAATTAATGAAGGAAATGAAGAAAAGGGATGAGAGAGATATATACATATAATATGTCCTGTACGTACCAGTCTCAATCAAACATATTGTTTGATTTATTTTCTAAATAATTTTATGAAATAACAATATTGCCAGTGAATATAAAAATTAAGTATTAATATTCATCATTCTTTAAGATAAAAATGATGGTTCCTGTATAATGTTTAAAGAGTAGTCTTATATTGCCTCAGTCGTAGAGAAATAATTCAAACTCGAATAATTAAGCAGCTAATTATTTAATTAATCTGCATAGTTTTCTTATAACTTATAATTTTTTTTCTTATATTAATTTCTTGAAATTAGTTCTATTTAAGAAAAATAAAGGGATTATAATAATTAATGGAAACAATATATATGAAGTTTTAACTGAAAGAGGGAAAGGAATATAATTATATGTGGAAATTTTTTATAAGCACAGTATTTTTGTTTTTAATATCAGCTTCATTTAATTTCAAACTGAATATTCAAACGAAGGATTTTACTGACAAAAGACTAATTTTCTTTCTTTCAATTTTGCTTAGTGAAACAATAATAAAAATGCATCCATGAATTACGGTGATCATATTTCATCCTAATTAAAAGCAAACCTTTCAATTATAACGTCCTTTTTATAATCATATACTTTCACATTAATAATAATTTCTACAGCTTTTGAAGAAATTATTTCTTTAAAAGTGAGGTAATTAAAAGTTCCTTGTTTTACATGATATCCAATTTTTGATTTTCGTTTATGCTGACATTGATCGTTTCACAGTTTGTGATCCCAACAGGTATTTTTAGATTTATTACTTTAAGAAATTTGAAGTTTTTCCTTTTTACCTAATTTTTTTACTTTATAAAGTAAGTTATATGTTGTTGAGGAGTATAACTTTAAGTTCAGTTTTTTTGGAATATCATTAAATAGATAATAGAAATGGTTTTCTTTTTACATCACACTTTCAAAACGCTATTAACAATGGTCCTGATAACTTGAGCCATTTCCAAGTAGCAAGGATGATACTTTAGTTGGCATCCTAATCTTCTAACTACCATACTAAATCAACAGGAGGATTTGGATTCCAGAAAGATCTTAAGTATCTCAAAGAGACAACGTAAAATAAAGAGATGCCAATTATTTACTTTTATGGATATAAATGTGGTCTAAGAGTAAAATTATTTCAATTATTGAAACATTCTTCTGATCAATTCCCATAACAATTAATTTAATAGAAGAATAACGGAGTTCAAGTTAATTTTCAAGTATATATACATATAATTAATAAAGAAATAAAAATAATATAAAAAATGAAGAAAGTAAAATATATAAGTAAGTGAAATTAAGCAAATACTAAAAAATAATCAAAAAAAAATCAAAAAAAAAAAAGTTAGATTTAGAGTTAAAAAGTTAGGAAAAAGAAGGAATAAATTAAAATATGTTAAATCAAAATCAAAGAAATTTTTTTAATATCATCAAAAAATATCTAATATTATTAAAAGAGAATGATTAACCAATTTTACGGTTTTTATATTTTAAGTTTCTCATTAAAAATTAATTTAACGAGTCAGTGTTAGCACATGTAAAAAAGAACATATTTAAATTATTTTGAATATTTGAAGGCACATTAACTATTTCGATATTTCTTTACATTTAACTAAGAATTCATGTAAAATTTAACTGGGAATTCATGCAAAATTTAACTAAGAATTCATGCATAGTAATTATAAAGTTATATAAATGTTTCTAAATATAATTAAATCTAAATTGCTATTAAAGAAAGGATTTTTATTAATATGGGGGGAATAATTATCTTTTAAGTCATAAAGATTAATAATCATATTATTCTCTATTTTCAAACTAAAATCCATAAAGTGTATTTCAAAGGAGGTTTTTGCTTAAATCGTTAATAAATCTAAATAAGTTGAAATTATTATTTTCTAAAAAAAATTATATTCATAAAAATGTAAAGGAATATTACCAAAATTATTTACTACTAGCAGGCCCAACTTGAGTTATACCTCTAATTTCTTTTCTTTTTTTTTTTTTTCTTACCATTGAAACCAATGTAATTTTTAGTGCGACTGGATTAACAAAGAATTAAAATTTCTCATAATATAGAACTGTTAATTTTTAATATTTTAAAATTATCTAAAATAACTTTAATTGAATTTTCAATATCTATAGAATTAAACAAAATTTTCATAGTCATAACTATAAATATATATTCATTTATCTCTTATATAATTAAACATTTCATAACTATCTTTAATGATAATAGTCTTTCGAAACTATCTATAGTATGTTGTAAAATCTTTCATAACCTTTTACCTGCTGTAGTTACAAAAGTATTGAAACCATTAGTTATAGTTCTATATTTAATAGGTATTTCAAGAAATTTAAGAATAAAAAAATATGAGGAAATTTAACTCTATTCATTGTATAATTTACTTTCTTTATAAAGCTTTAATTCTATTAGTTTTTCTCTATCACTATTACTAACTTTTAATAAACACATGATTATCAATCAAAGGTTTATTACTCATAATAGCATATATTTCTTATAAATAATATCATAATTATCAGGGAAATTTTCAACATAACAAAAAAGGAATTCATTGTGCAATTTTTCGTAGAATCTTTTAGATTTAAAATCTTAGTGCTATCTTTATCCTTGAAATTAAAACATTCATATTCCTCCATAAAATAAAACTTATACTCTTGAAATACCTCAATAGGTAAATTATATTTAACAGCCAAATTAGAGAAAAAAATTTCAATATATATTTATTAATTATTATTTTAATATTTTAATTACTATTAGAATTTATAATTCTGAAATCTGTACATTTATTCATAATTTCTTTAATATTTTTATCTTATCACAACATATATATATAGCATGCAGAATTTTCACAACATGAATTAGTATAGACTTCAGTAATGTTAGGATATCCTAGAGGATTTTAACATCATGAATTGTTCAGTTTAGTCTATGATTTATCAATTATGATTTAGCAGATTTTTTCATTTATCCCAAAGCCTCCTTAAAGTTCAGAATTAATCTACAAATGAATAAATTATATTTTAAAAATGAAACTTAAATGCAATTTTTTCTTTAATATAGTGATAATATACGAAACACATTTTATGCCGAAAATATATTTTCAAAACAATAAGGAATTAGCAACTTGACTCTCTCTCTCTATGTCCCAGTGAAGTAAGAATACGACTAATATTAATATTAACCTTCTTCTGCAATATAATTTTTTTTCAATTTGGACTTATTAATAAGCTGTCATATATTTTTTTATTGTGAATGAAGTTGACAACATTATTTTTCTAATGAAGTAATTCAGGTTGTTTTTTATTATTTTTTTATGTTTTCAGAATTTCCATATTGATCTATTTAAGATTAATACGCACTCAAAACTAATATTTATAATACTAAATAAGGGTTTCTTATAAATAGGTGCTTCAGATTGCCATGGAAAAAGAAATTTAATTAAAATTTCTATAAAATTTACTTTAACACATTAAGGTTTCTATTAAAAGTAGGGGTAGGATTAATGAAACATTTAAATGGTATTGTTTGATATATACAAAAACAGAAACAGAAAATCTTAGTTTCAAAAATAATGTTTATTTCATTAAGAGTCCAGATTTCTAATCTTAGTCAATAAAAATTTCATACACCATTTAAACTACTTCAGAACGACATAATTAATTGAAATATATCCTTATCCATATTCAAGAAAAAATATATTGCTCCAAGTGTTATTCATACTTAAAAAATAATGAAAAAAATATGTGTTCCTATATATGAAAAATACATAGTAAATCAAATTCCAGATAAATTAAGCATGTGGTATTTATAAAACTAAATAAAATATTTCATATAACTTTAAGTACATTTTGTTTCTGATCTAAATATAATATTTAATGCTTTTTTAATTACTTTATTTATTTTCAAGGGTAATATGAATGACTTTAATGATTTAATATTAAGTTTCAACATATGTTCTTTTCAACAATATTATTGCTAAAATATTATTCTCTGCATGCAAAATAATACTTAATTTTTTATTTTACTAGCAACTTATCCCGATGTTTCCTTTACTACAAGAAACTCTTTGAAGCATCGAAGGAAGGAATATTTAGCTGATTGTGAACAGAAAAGCGGAAATATAAATCCGAACCTTTTCTTACAGTAAGTAAAAGTTTACTCCTCTCTAATTGAAGTGTGCATTAAAGTTTATAAAAGCGACCGTCGTAACCTAGTGATTATGGCTTCGGATTCGTGGCCGATGGTTTTCGTTCAGTCGTGGGTTCAAACCTCGATTACCAAAGACCAGCTCTGTAGCCGGGGTTGATGCAAGTTAAATCTGTCCGGACCCAAATTCCTCCCATTGGCGTAGTGTGGAATTTAGGAGAGGGGTGCTAGCTAAGGTGTCGTCCTCGTCACTTGACTTAGGTTTAAAATTACGAGATCCATCGCCGATAGCCCTCGTGTTGCTTCTAGTGCAACGTTAATAAAAACTAAACTAAACTAAACAAAGTTCATAAAAAAATTCTACAATGTTTATCCTCAATTAAGAATACCTTAAATGTTTCTCAAAAGTATTTATATTTGAATCATTATATTATGCAAAATAATTAGTTAAAGGCATATTTCAATTAAAATATTTTTGTCAAGTTAGAAACCTTCTTCATATTCTAGATTTTTCTTTTCTGCACTGCTTTCAGCATCTATATTTTCAATGAATTCGGTTTGGTTTTAGTGAAGTCGCTTTAAAAGCAACACGAGGGCTACTGGTGACGGACTTCGTAATTTTGAACCTAGGTCAAATGACGAGGACGACAACTGGGCAAGCACCCTCTCTCCTAATTTCCACACCACACCAAAGGAAGGACTTTAAACCTCGAGAGATTTAACGTGCATCTGCCCCAGCTACATGGCAAAACTTTAGTGGAACCAAGACTCGAACACACGAATCAACGAAAACCTTAGGACGCGACTATGACTACTAGGGTACCGCGGCCACTTTTTTTTCAATAAAATATTTATCTTCTTAAAATATATAGTTCTGATATGTTTCTAAAAATAAAAGACTTTTAGAAATATATTAGGCTGCATAAAATATGAAAAGCCTCGAAAATAAAAAAAAAGTTTTTTTGTAATTTTATTTTACGGGTAACTTCATTTAAACGGTGAAAACCAAAGGCTCATTCTAATATAATTCCACTTACCATAAGCCTCTTGCTATATGCTTGTGCACATAATACACATAAAAACTATGAATTACACTGCTGAACATTCAAATTACAAAACCAAGAAGGAATGAACTGAACGAATCTGAAAAACACATGAAAGGAAGAAGAGATTGGGATATGCAAATGATTAGTATTTCAGCGCATTGATATGACGCACGATGGAGAAACGACATCTGAAGCATTGTATGAAAGAGAAGAAGAAAAGGTGTAGTGGATTTCTAACTTGAAAAGGCTTTTTATACGTTCGGAATTTACTCAGAATATCATGTTGTACCTCGGGTACGGAGAAGAAATGCTTACCAGAAAGTGTCGGAATGTAATAGAAGCAGTATTATTGACTATCAAGGGCGTGGATTATCGTTCCGTAATATTTCCCTTCGCACTGGTCGAAATCCAACCACTGTCATACGTTTATGGAGTCAATGGGTTGCTTGGGTCATACTGAAAGCCTGCAGGATCTCTGCCTCCTCTGATGACTAACGCCCGAGAGTTCACACATATTGTGAGGTTGGCTCTGCAAAACCTTACAACCAAATCATAGACCATTAATCAGGAAATGAGCATGTCTACAGCACGCCCAGTATCCGCTCGTACTGTGCGACGCCGTTTGCAGCAGCCAGGACTATCAGCATGAAGACCATTACTTCGGCTTTTATTGACAATACAGCATAGGATACGGTTACTCTGGTACGCCGAACAAAGCTGGATACAAGAGTGGCACAATATCGTCTTTTCAGACACGTTCTGGTTTTGCATGCAGTATACTGATGGTAGTATACGAGTCTGGAGGCTTCAAGGAAACCCTCGTCGCCTGCTTGGATTCGATATTGGCATAGGAACCCTGTTCCTGGTGTGATGTTTTGGGCAGCCATGGGTACACGACACGCACATCTGTGGTTCGGATCGACGGTAATTTGAAAGCAGATCGGTACATTTCTGACATCTCTTGACCAGTAGATATGCCCTATCTTCGAGGTGTGCCAAACAGCATTTTCGAACAAGATAAAGCAAGACCACTTGTTGTGTATCAAGTTCTGACCTTCTTCCATACACAGAGTATTCGATTGTTGCCCTGGCTTGCACGGTCTTATAATCTGTAACCAAATGAAGACATCTGGTCATAGTGAGAGACTCCCCTCCCCCCTCTCCAGCTAATACGCTTGATAAAGTTTGGCACAGACTTGAAACAGCAGGGAATGAGTTGTTGGTTTCTATTATCCAAGCTCAGTTGACTTTGTGCCTAACCGGGTAAAGGCCATTTTAGCTGACAGGCGTTTCAGATGTTTCTTCTAATTTCCCACTCCCAAAGTGCTTGCAAATTTAAACTTTTTGTCTTCATGCCATAATGTTTACGTACAATTAATACCTTTTTTATATTTGCTTTTCTTTATGGTGTTGACATTTTAAAAGCCTACAGTGTATTTAACTGAATTTTTTAGACTGAATAATACAGTTTCAAAATGAACTTAAAATCATTTAACGGATACTTGATCAAAGAAATTCTGTATGATATCAGAAATCGAAGTGATTCTAATTATATTTCCGGGAAATCCGCCTTTTTTTCTTTTATAATATGTGTGTCTGTTTTAAGATATCCAAAAATCTCTCTTTTTTTTTCCTAAATTATTTTTTCCTTCTCTATAGTGCCGAATATTTCTCATGGTTAATGATCCAAGAATCTCGTAATATGGTCTTTTGATAAAGTACATATTTTTCTGTTTCTGACAAAACAATAAATTCATCTTGGAAAAATAATGAGTTTAGAATATAGATCTATTCAAAATGATAATGGTTCTATTAAACTATGTCAGGCAACTCATTTTTAACTTTTCAAATTTATAGATGAAAGAAGCTTTCATGCATTAGAAAAAGGAACTCTAACGATAATCCAGTTAAACTTTATTTATATTGAGTAGAACAAATATTTCTTTTATAACTAATAAACATACCTTAAATCAAGTGTTTGTTTCATAAAAGGTAATCTGTTTTCCTTGCATAAAATAAATTCAAATGTACAACATCATTTTTTGCTATTGAACATTTTAAATCACAAAGATTATACAATTAATACATTTAATATAGATTCTAATTCATCAATGTACATTTGTAGATATTTTACAATAACTTTTTTGAAAAAAATATATATGACAGTTTATATTATTTTGATACATTCATTAATATTCTATAGGATAGCTAATACAAGCCGTTGAATTATATTCCGAATATTATTTTCTGCTTCACGAATAAACCCCAAGTGTATTTCTTTATATCTGCCTAAGAAATAGTATCTTCAACCTGGCAAAACTTATTGACCTCAACGATAATCATTAGTTCCTTGGACAGTTCAACAAATGAGACTTACTTCCTTAGTACTTCTTTTCCTCTCTCTCCTCTACAGTAAACGTATAAGTGCTCACGACATGTGAGCGAACTATCACCATAATCGTTAGGTTGTCGCAATTTTGGTTAGTTGTAGAGGCAGAAATGTTGCTCTTAAAGTTAATTCCCTCTATTACTATGTTTTACGATGCAACATAGATGTCTAGTTAAATTTGATTGTACAGCACGAAGAATTGTATTATATTACACAGCACACCTAAAAGTGGTTAAGATTTTACAAAGCTTAAATAAATCATAAGGTTAGATATTTTTCTGTAGTATTTTGGGAACATTATTAGTTATCTTTATTATTAAAACTGTCGCACACATTTGTATGCAAAATAAGATAGTTGAATTTTGAGTAATAATTTATGATAAATGATGTGAAATATTACTCTATGTACAGAATCCAACATTTTAAGAATTTTTACAAAATAAAATAATAAGATATTCCAATTTCTTTTAGCCATAGTAAACCTTCCTGATCTAACTAGTCACTAGTACTTATATTCGTTTAATTTTTTTAAGATATTGTGTAAATTCGATTAAAATAATAGTGAACGTATATTACTTGAATTTTCAGTCTCAATTTTAATTGTTTGAGTTTTATTTTAACCTTCATTTGAATAAGAAATTTAATTTTCTGTTTTTCAAATATTGAAAAGTTGGTAAAATACTTTTTACTTGAAAAGCCAAATAAATACTATTTTAAGCTAAGAAACTAATTTTACGATAAAATTGTCTTCCATTTAAATATTTTTAATTAAACCAAATCCAGACTACTCACTGAAAAGTAAATCACTCTTTTTTCTTGATAGTAGCATGTGAACAATTATTATTCCAACTTATGTATGAATTAATTAAGATAAAAATTATGCAAAACACAGCTAGTTACCTAAGATTTTAAGTTCAAAATTTTATCATAATGAAATTGACGAATTTTCTTAAAATATTTTTAAAAAAATGTACACTCAAAAAAGTACTATTACTGCTAATATCAAACTTTATATAAAAGAAAAATGAAGAAAAAAAATAATGTTAAATATCATATTTCAAAGAAAAAAGAAAGCATTTTTTTTTTTACTTTTTCAATATAACATTAATCCTTTGATAGCAGTGAATGAACCCAGATCGCATTCGTATAGCTCACTTCAATGAGCCCAGACGAGTTCAGATCGTCAGAAGTTCTCTTATCAAAATGGTTGTAACCGAGCCATTGAGCACAGCGTTGCAGCACAGCGAAATACTTACATACTTATACAGCTTAGTTACTTTCCACATTGAACGCAGATGAACTGAGTCCGTCAGCATACATTATTTAACGTTTTGTTTCAGTTATAAGCAATACCTACTTATCAAATTTAGCTTATATTTATTGCACAATGAGGGAAATATATATTACACAATGAAGGAAAATGCTCTTATTTTGTTATGGTATTTTGGTGTGATTTGGCAAGGTTTTGTTACTGAACTTGATCAGAAGCAAAAACCAGACAGTTCTAAAAATAGAAATGGGCGTCACTCACAAAACCTTTTGGGTTAATACAATTATTATATGTCTCTTGAAGCGTGCATGTATTCATTTAGACATTTTAATTTCATATTTTTCAAACAATCATTTTATAATATGTATTACTTAGTAAATTGCTTAAAACTGCTATTAATAAATATGGTAAATATTACATTAATACTGCGAGTAGTAAAACAAGTGAAAACTGTTGATTATAATAATTGTTAAAGTTTTAAAATATATAAATAATCTTTTCTTTTTATATGAAATAATTGTAAAATGAAACTATGAGTATGTGAGTAATAAAAGAGCCTCTATTATACTTAACAATTCGAGACTGGGGAAAGGGGGCTTTGGATAACTGATCTCTAATATTTCTTATCTATATAAACTTAAATGTCTAAATCCCATTTTTATCGTTTATCTGTACTAACTTCCATCTTCATCAAGTGCACAAGCAAATTTTTAATAGATTCTTTGTTATTTTTAAGGTTTAAAATAATAGTTGCCTTTCTTTTTCTATATTACAGAGTTAATCTTGATGTACTAGCAAAACTCATCAACTGGTCTAATTTTCATGGTTCAAATTTAAATTCAAAACATAATGTGGTAATTTTTTAATTTTTTGTGGCGTGCGTAAGAAGGACTATCAGAATATTTGTTTGGAAAAAGGAACGGAAAACATTCCAACTATACTACAGTTTGCATTTAAGTCACGAATTCAAAGCACGAAGTCAATCAGAAAAACAACATTTAAAGAAAATCGCAAGCCGAATAGTATGTTTATTTTCTAGTGTCGTGGATCAGAGCAGGTTTCTCCAAGAAACATATCTAATAAATAACTTCGTCAGCGAAAAAAATGTAAAATCCAATAATGCGAAATTTCTTATAGGACACTGACTAGAATTTCAAGCAGAAGTTGAATGTTCTCGTTGTAAATAAGTTAACATAAAACTCTTTTTTTTCCTACAAAAATTAATTAATTCTCTCTGAATGTTACATAGTCTTAAACAAATTATTTGTTATTTTTTTCTATGGAAATATTTATATGAACTTAATATCTATTCATTCAATGAGAAAACAATATTTCACTCTCGGAAAGAAATAGCGGGTTCACAGTTTTTCCTAAAATCCTAAGTAACACACGTATATATATATATATATATATGTGGAAGACGCACTTTTGAACCTTAAATATTTTTCTTAAAAGAGGATGTGTCATATATAGTGAAGGTAAAAATTTTATTTTCGGGTTTCAAATTCTCTTACGCGCTACTTCTTATGTTCCAAGATATTTAAGGACGGTTAATGGCACAATCAAGCTGACGAGTGACTTTCCCGTACTTCTAGCATGTTATTGGCAAAGAGAGATGTAACGCAGAATCAATATTTAAGTTATCTATGAATTTAGTTTTAAACCAATTTTTTAACTTCTTCTTTACATCAGTTTTTTTAAACATAGGTTTTTTCCTTCCAGGAAGTCATATTAAAATTTTTCGCTGAGTCTTAAACATAGAAGCCTCTCACACACCAAAAATTAACGTCATAAATATATAAAAAAGTCTGTCACAAGCGTCATCATATATCTATTAAATTAACGAAATTTTAGAAAAAGAGTTTTAAAAGTTAAGATTATCGTATCGTTAAATTTTAAAAGATAAACAATATTTTACTAAAGTAAATGATAAAAAAAACAAATTATCCGAGAAGTGGGAAGTCCAGAAATTTTCTTATTTCAGCAATTAAAAGGGTTCTGTGATACTTGAACTGTAAGCACGTTTTGTCGAAATGGAAGTCTTATAACTGAAATGAAGTTAGTAGTTTAAAATTTTGAGTGTTTGTTTGGGACAGAATTTTTTGAGAGTTAAAAAAAAGAAAGCATGTTTTAAAGAGAAATAAGGTTAAAAATAAGAATAGAAATAGATATTATGGGTTTTTTTCATCACACACTTATATATATATGCAAATACACACACACACACACACACACACACACATATATATATATATATTGTACCACGTTTCGGGGTTCGTGTTGATTGAGAGTCGATGAAACAATCTCTTAGGAATCTCAAGACTTTTATTCGTAGCTATTTCTACAGGGCGCGAGAAATTCCACCTGTAAACATCACAATTACACAGCTCCAAATCAGGTAACTCTACAGGAAACAGCTTCCAAATACAGAAGTCTCTAATATTTCAGACAGATAACAGCTACTATGCACTAGACTAGCAATAAAACTGATCATCTTCACTACTGCTCCTCCTCTTCACTACTACCTCTTCCATCCGGTGGTATTTATACCTGACTTGGCGTGAAAACCGTAGACTTTCGAAAAGGTTCTGGCTTTCTCGCTTAATATTGGTCCTAGAGCTTCGATGATGGAATTTTTGAGCAATATCTATTTTTCGCCAAATATTGCCATATGGTTGCCATGTCGCCAAATCACTAGAAATGCCTTTCTTATCACTATTAGAAAATCACTTTTTTAACGTTGAATACGTCTAAATTGCCCAATTTTTGCCCAAAATTTGAGTATTTCCGATCTGTCTGAGACATTTTAACACAAATATAAGTAATATTTACAAATTTGTAACATTATATAGATCATTGAAGTTTGACTTAAAATAGTGTTCAATAAAAGCTTTTCCTTATTGTAATATACTTTAATAAAAAAGTTATTTGATGATGTAGGACATTTGTAATGTGAGAAAAAAATTACATATAAAAAAATTCTCTTTCTATTCTTGGCGTGCTTTTTTATAAATGCGTTTATAAATACCGCAGCTGCAGCAATATTATCGCCATTCCACGCAGATGCACTGAGTACCCATATGTATTGATAAGTAGTCGAAAGTACCTATGAAAGTATTATACACCAGTACGAAAGCGTTAATCCTCATTTATGTATTTAAGCATTTAAAAAGCTTCGCACAATTGAACATGCCACTGATACGATTCGGTTTTTTTTTTTTTTTTTTTTTTTTTTTTTTTTTTCTGGTTGTTGTTTTATGTAATAGGCCTGAATGCTGTTGAAATTCGTTAATGAACTTGTGAATTACATGAAGAAAATAATGTGAGCAAGGAAACTCTACAGGAAAGGGCAACTGCATTTTCAGATGTCCGTATAAATGTTCATGATGATGAATTTACTGAGCAATCGTCTCTCATTACTAAAGGTATAATAAATAAGTTTATGCAAAAGTTGGAGAAAACGGACGCTTTAAGATTTCATAATTATCTAAAGAGTTTGTTCTAGTTTCAAGGAGTGTTGCTTAAGAAACTGAGGAAGAGCTCTTGACTTATACGAATCTGTGCTCAATTATACGAATCACGATTGATACCAAAGATAATGACTGAAGTACACAAAGCCAATCAGGTGGGTAATGTTTTGACTTTTCTGAAACTGAACGTGAAAACGATGATGTGGTTTTAAGCCAAATTGTTACTGGTGACGAAACATACAAAAAAAGGAAAAACTCAAGCGACACCAAAAACAAAACAGGGATCAATGAAATTCAAAATTCAGGTATTCAAAATCTCCCGAAAAATAAAGCCTAAGAAAATAATCTCAACACTCAAAATCACGTGCATACTGTTTTGAGATAAGCCTGGGGAGGGAATGCGCACTTTAGGGAAATGTTTCATCGGTGTAATGAAATAAATTACCAAACATATTGTGACACACTGACTAAAGTTTTCATGCAATTTAAAAAAAACAAAAAAATAGTATGACGTATTCAATAAAGGAATCGTTTTGCTGCATAAACAATGCCCATCCACACGTGGCTCGCCGAATCTAAGACCTCTTCGCATCATACGGCAAGGAGCACTTAATCACACTTAGTATAACCCTGTTTTACCACCCAATGACTACATTTTGGTACTTTATTGAAAAATCGTAATAAAGGTCATGATGCAATAATTAGCCCATCAGACGGCAGATTTCTACGAGGATAATATCCAGAAGCTGGTTGTATATTTTGATAAGCGCCTTAATAGTGGAGAAAATTAAGCTGAATAGTAGATTAAATTACAGGATTTCTTATAAAAATAAAACTGTAAGAAATGTGTTTTTTAATATCCAAAGCTAATTACTTAAAAGTACGCTGATATTAGGTAATTTGCTTTTGAGAATTTCGTACTTATTATTTGAATTATTACGAAAGGATATTAGTCATTTACAATATTTAAGTCATGTAAATCTTCTGAGGTTTGACAACACACATATGGAACGGAGGCAATATAAAAGAAAATAGTTGTAAAATCAATTAAGAACCTATAAATTTTCTTTAAGATTAATTTTTATTTTTTCTAAAATACAATTCTTAATTCATTTCAAATTTAACATATGATTTCATTTCACCAAATCACCAAATTAATCAACAAATTTTAATCACTGAAATCACATGATTTCCGTAGAGATTTTAAAAGTCATTCTAGGTTGATAAGAATGAATAGATAAACACATTTATTTTCAATAATTTTCGGCTTCATTGACACATCCTTCATATGATAGAAAAGTCTATTTTCAATATCGGTAAATATATATATATATATATATATATATATATATATATATATACCAATGTGTGTCCTTATTAAGGATTCTTAGGAGTGAAATTTCTTTTCTGAAATTTTTCTGGATTAAAATATATTTATCATTTCAGTTTGAAATATTTTCATATTTGACACAGATTTTTAAATACCTTCAAATGTTTTTTTTTTCGTACTTTATTCCAATAAATATAAATAAATGTTTTATATATCCCAAAATATCCCTGTTGCAACTTTATAATATTCATATAATAACAATTTTTATGAATTATTGCTCCTTTGAGAATGATGGGTTATAATTTCACCTAAATATTAAAATATTGCAATTTTACATCATAACTTTCAAAATACCAAGGAATTTCATAAAAATCTAAATATTCCAAATATTTATAGTTTCGTCACAAAGAGCTAGTATTAGTAATGAACGTTGAAAGTTCTTTTAAATTTCACGAGGAAAGAGTAAAAATTATTTTTTAAGTACTACATGTACTAATATTTGCGTAACTGTTGTATGAAATCAGGTTTTTGTTTGAAATTGCGTAATATATAAATGGATCCTTAAAATGATTTCGAGTTATTAACAGTTATTACTTGTTCAATTTCTAAGAACTTCTTAGCTTCTATTTGATGTATTTCTATTATTTATTGGGGGATTGATCTATCTTTATCACAAAAGACAATTCTCCTGTCTGATGTGTTTGATGACAATGATGAAGGATCTAATACATCATTCTTCTACACAGTTACATCAATTCTTAGATTCAAAGGATATGAAAAGAAATAAGCCCGGTATTCTTTTCTCTTGGCACATCTTCTATCTATAAGAATAATTCGGGAATCTTCGATACTAAATTGATAATAAAATCATTTTAATGATCAGTTTTAAGCACCATTATATGATTCTAAGTAATAAATTTTTTCATCAGAAATAAAATTTAATGACTATTGTTCTACAAAAATGTTTTCAATTAAGATTTTTTTTTCAATTTGTTTAATGTTTTAAGATTTTGCAATCGAATTCTTTACAAGCCCTTTACTATATCTTTAGACCACTGTACAATTTATATATCTAATCCTTTATTCAAAAATCTTCAAAGATTAAAGAATAATGTTAAAGATATATATTTTTCATAATATTTTAATAGTGGAAATAAATTATGTATTTTTCACACACTTAACAATATTTATTGTATATTACAGTTTCCGTTGTCACTAGGAGTTGTTTATAGTATATATTTCAGAAGGAAAACGGATTATACTTTTCTCAATTATATATATGCATATGTGTGCAGTTATAAGTAAATATTGAATTTAATTTATCAATATATGTGTAGAAGAAGATAATGATTATTTCGAAAATAATTTCAATGATTTTGAAATTTATAATAAAATTACAGTTCTATTTAAAATGAATAGGCTTAATTATTAATAAAATTGAAGTTTCTCATATATTTATTACTCCAAAATATCATGAAGATCCCAATAAATATAAAACTATCACTAATAGTTGTAATACTTATTTTTCAAAAGCAGGTAAATTATTATAAAATACAACAAAAATTCTCAATAAATTTATTAAAACTGTTATCTTTAAATATAGATTAGATATCACTAAGAAAGAAAAAAATATATATTCATAGTTCTGATTTTGAATATCTCTTTAATTTGAGAGACATGCATGATCAAGTTAAGTTATAAATTATTATTATTATTATTATAAGGATAATAATATTAGTGAATTCATTGCTTAAGGAAATTTTTTTATCTTAAAATAATATTAGTTATAAAGAATTTAAATTTATATTAATTATAAAGATGTAAAAATTAAACAAATTTGAGATATTCCACAAGGCGACCCAATAAGCAACAGTTTGTTTAATATCTTCTTTCACTTTTATGAACATAATTATATTGATTGAAATAATTTTATTATTTTTATATTTATTGATGATTTACTTTTTTTCTTGTTTTGAATTTCATTAAGCGTTTTGAAGAAATAAACCTGTTTTAGCTTTTTATTCTACATATTTAAGTATAATTAAAACTAATAATTATAAATATAAATTGAAAAAAAACTTAAATTTCAAAATTATGAATAATCAAATTATTAGCAATATATATGACCAAGTGAGACAATTTCATATTTCATATTAATAAGCAGCAGTAAATATAACATATATATAAACAATTGTATGTATATTTTTGTTTTACATTTTCTATTAATTTTTGACTCTTTTAGTGGTGGTATTCATCTATAATAATTTAAATCTAAATTTAGTTTTTAAAATATACTTTTATTTTGATTTTAAACTTAGCCGCCTTATGGAACGAAAATTATTAAATTTAAAAAAATTATATAGATTTATATATATACACTTTGGTATAAATTCTCAAATATTTTAAATTTGGTGGGATAAGTATGTTCTGTAATTATATTGCTTTGTACTTTCAGTCAATTAAGTTTCTTTAATAAACAATACACTTGTAATATCACGGCGTATAGAAATGTGATGTACACAACAAACTTGTTATGGCTTTAATAATTTAACTTTTTAGTTTAAAAATATTTTATGAGAGAATGTGTTTTAATGGGCTTAGATTCTTTTCAGCTTTATGTTTATTTATTTAGGCTTAAATGTATTTTTTCTTCTTTTTTCTGACGTTCAATTTCTGTTGATTTAGAGAATCTTCTTGGTCTATACTATTTATTATAAAGCAATAACTAATGTTATGAAGGTTAGATTCGTGAAATGAGTTTAAACACACTTTTTCTATTCCACATTATCAGGCATTATTTAAATTGGATAGTATTAAATGTTCTTGACAAGCGGTTCTATTAAAAGTACTTCAATAATTAAATTTGTGAAATAATTTCCTCTTAAATTCATGTTGGTGAGACTATATTTGCCATAAAAATTTATATGCATGCGACTTAATTCCAAAAAGTGACTCAAAATACTAAAACTTAAGTGAGTTCCTATGATTATCAAATACATAAGACTATCATAGATCATAATCATATATCTACCCTTCATTTAAAGTAATTATCTTTCGCCTTTTTGTATTTCTAAATTATAAACCTTTCATACTGGAAAGCTGTTGATTGTATTACACCTCTATGGTCATAGAAAGTGTGTGTTTGTCTAAACTTAATTGAACATTAGAAAGATTACACAAAGTTGATTGCTGATTGTGTTAAATTTTGTGAACGAGAATAAATGTAGCCTCATTAAGGAGCAAAGTTCAAATACATACATATCACCTCGTTTAGTATGCAGTTCAATTTCGGATATCTGTATAATTCTGAAAATATTGCATATTTTTTAGTAGGGTTATAGTATCCTCGCCAATTTTCATCTTTTGCCTATGTAGGCGTAGAGAAAAGTTCCTAAAATGTTGAACTGGGATGAGCAGAAATGGTCAGTTGTGATATCTATTAATTTAAAATAAAATGAGTTTTAATAATTGTATTAACATATTTAATGTAGTCAAAGAGAATAGGATTTAATAATAAATTTCTAGCAAGCAGAACTTTTAAGACTCTGCGTACTGAACTCACTGATTTAATCGGTTTTCGGAACTGATAACTTAAATAACAACAAAAAAGGAAATTTTCTCTTCCATTTCGCTTGGAGTAATACTATTTTTACGTTTATGCTGACCTAGGATTAATTTTACATTTTTAGTATGCATTTATTATTATATTTAACAGCTCTCTGTAAAAATTTATTTTTCTATACAAGCAAAATTTAATATCATGTATACAGTGTGCCCTATTTATTTTCTAAAACCATTATAGTGTGCCCTATTTTTGCAATTACTTATGGACACAGTATTTGTGAGGCTGATCTATACTTATTATATTAAAAAAATATAACCGATACTCTACCAAGCAGAAATTGATGAATGTTTATTTTCAAGAGGGTAAAATATCTTATGTTCTCTTACACAGCTCAAGAAGTATTCACTAATTATCATATTATTTCTAAATTTCTTAATATAATAGCAATATTTCTATATTACTCATACATGATTCTGAATTATTTAGAAATTTTCATTAGAATGCATTCATTAGTATTATTAGTCATCGATATTTATATTTTTATTTACAATTGTGATTATTTTTTATGTGCTTAAAATATTCTGATTACTTCTTTAGGTTCAGCGTTGTTATATAGAAACATTATATAAATCGAACAAAAATTACCTAGCTAAATTTATCCATGTAGAAATTTTTAATGTTCATATTCATTCAATATTTAAGATCTCAAAGTGAATTTATTGAGCTTTTTTACATATTTTTTTCTAAAAAAAATATAAATTATTATACCATGAATATTGGTTTTTATGCTTTAAAAACTTAAGGTAATAATAAAACTTATTTCAAGGTATGTTATTTATTTATAAGAAAAAATAATCATAATTCTTTCACTGAAATTAATTCTTTATAAACAACAAACACACTTTAATAAAAAAATCTAATGCCTTAAAAAGAAAAAAAATTAAGCCCAACCTCCGGTATTTCAATACTTTAACATAGCAGGAATCTAAAATGCAATTTGTAACATAAGAAAAAAATGCATGGTACGCCATATGTCACAATGTATAATTCAGTGAATATATTTTGTTTCTTTATATACAAGAAAGATGGGAAATAGATGGAAATGTTTACGGTTATATAAAAGCCATTTGTTCATTGAAGAAAAACTTATACGGTTGTAGGGTCACAAAACCTAGAAGTTATTGTCAGGAGCTGTCAATAGAGGAAATAGATTTTTCAAGTTTCGGTTTATAGGGAACTACCTAAATGATTGCATTCGGGAAAGAAATATATCTCCCAAATACAGTGATAGTATGGTTCTGGGATTTATAGGGGAATGCTGTGTAAGTTCAGGCATTTTTGTTGACATCGATTGGAATACAAAAAAGGTTCACATCCGTCACGTAGGCAATAGGGGTTCGGAAGTATTGCCCTGAAGCAGTGTTTCGTCACTGTAATGGAAATTTCACGTTTTTAGAAATTGATAGAGAAAATGAGTTATTTCTTTTGGACAAGCTGTCAAGTCAGTCCTTCACATTTATGTGCTTGCAAAAAATGGTGAAAAAGTTGAGAATCTTTATTATATAAGAGATTAATTCAATAAGAAACTAGGATTATATTCTGCAAAAATTCCCGTTGCCTGAAAGGTGTACTACCCATTCTAAAAACGGTTCACTGGCACGAATGATATATTTATCAAACTGGATTCCATTTTTAAAAAAAGTAGTGGCAAAATAAAAATAAAATGAGTTTCACCATTGAGGCTATCCGAATACATAGATTTAATTCAGATGTAAACTATTCTCTCAGGGATAGGTTTTTATACATTTTAGGTGAAACCACTTATTATGAAATTACAAGATTCTTCAAATAAATATTCGTCATATATATATACGTTATATATGTTATTTATATATACGTTAGATATGTCTTCTTCATATGTAGAGAGCGTTATAAGGAGCAAAACTTTACAACGATCTAACTTGAAACCAGCATTTCAGAACCGGCCACTCAAGTTGTAGACTGGATGAATACCCAAACAATGAATAGGCCGACATACATCTGCGAAATGTAAAAGGCAAGCTGCTCTGCGTTTGTACCAGGTATATTTGTGAAACGGGAGTACTTCTCATCATACGAATTTTGCACTTCTGCACTAAAGGTAGAGTAGGAATAGTTGTTTCTCGAGAGCTACGACGAATCAATAACTATCGACGAGAGCGTTGGACAATGAGTAGAATATTCTACTTCACTTTCAAATACTAATGCAGGATTACTTCGAGATAGTTAACTTTTCAACATTAAGTACTTTAATTTGTTAAAGTTTATAAATAAATGTTATTTTTTATTCTTCATTTCTAAAAAAAATCATGTATTTTTACTTTTTTCTCTTAATTTACCGAAGAATGCCCAGGAAATGCTTACAAATAATGTCCAGGATATTTTTCAATACTTTTTAATATTGTAGCTAGACTCGTTTTATAGCGATGGCGTAAAAGTTTTATCCATCTCTTGTTATATAAATCTATACTCATTCACTCGCAGCATCCTATTAAATTTCAATCCACATGTTGCATTGGACATTGGTTCACAGATGGAAACCACTTCCTAGACCACATTTATTCTCGAAAATTGATGCATTATAAACTGAAGCAATGTGCATCATTTTAAAACGTTTTTCTGAATTTCACTTGGTGTGTGTGTGTGTGTCATCAAATTTTCGATCGTTAATTTAACCAACTTCCCATCAAGCTAGAGCTTTGAAATTTTGAGAATCGTTCGTACTCGCCTAACAATGCAATATTTAGACGTTTGCGACAAGTTTTAACTCATATTTTCTTTAATAATGCAGTTTAGCCCAAACACTTGGCGCGATTTCAAAAATTGGCACCGTTTTTTGCCAATTTTTGAAATCGCGTTTTGCTGAGCGTTAAATCCGTGAAACGGAACAGGGTAGCCACATTTGGCAAAATACTGCCAAATAATTCTTGTCGCCAAGGGTAAACCTTTTCTGAATTCTGGTTCCCATTTTTTTTAATAAAATGACTTACAAACTTTCAAATGCATGTTTTGATTTTATGAGTATTATGAATTTCTTAATATGCTCACAAATGTATCTTTTTAAGTAAATTTTAAAGTTAAAAATAACTAACAGTTTTAACTAATATTTCAATAATTTTCTTTAATATACTTTGCTACCATATAAAAACGTTATTTTTAAAAACGTTGGTTTTTATATCGAATTATTTTCCATATATCGCTCTTGCTAAGCAGTATAGTAGAGAGAATTTCATTTTCCTGTTGTGGTGCTATTCATCCTAATATTATTATTTATAATTCATTTATTTAAATTAAAAATAAAATCTTACTTCTATGATTCCTATCAATTTGAGTTCTTTCGGAATTCTTTGATGAACAAAAGTCTCGAGTTTAGATTAAATTCCGTACACTTTATTGAACTTACCAATTTATTCTACGTGATAATATATTATTCTTACTTAGAAAGAGTTACATCAAAACTTATGAACTTAATAACTAAAAAAAATTAATTTTACGCTCTTTTTCTCAATGAATACGATCATTCACTGAAGCCAGTTTTTAAGCCCAAAAATTTACAACTTCTCACCAGGGTTTTCTGAAGCCCATTTACTTCAAGAAACGAGTTAACTGTAACAATCTTCACTTTTTGTATCTTTGTAACACCATGTAAAAGAAATTTAAAGAGGAGAAACAAAAGTTGAATCAAAATCTGAATTGCTACTCTTCTTCAATTAATTTATTTAAAAGTAAAACAAAAGAGAACTCATTTCCTCAACAAGTAAATTTCTCCTAAAACATTAAACAAGAACGCTATTTCGTGTTCAGCAAGCGACGTTAGGGAGAGGATGTCAGTGTCATTCTCCCCTCTTCCACTATCATCTTTTGGAATGAGATGGAAGAGAAGAGCGCAAAGAATGAAAAGAGAAAGGAGGGGAAAAAAAGTCATTTCTCCTTTAGGGGATATATCCGATGATGGCATACCACATAGCTTAGTAATTAAAATAGGGGAAAGTACTATTTGCGTTTCGATTTTTTTTTTCTGTCTCTCTATTTTACTTTAGCTTCCTTTGGAACTTATTTACAAACTTAGCGATGCAAATAGGTTTTGAATAAAGAATGTATTCCTGATTATTCAGTAATTTTGCTGCAATTATTTTTTAAAAATAGGCGAAGAAAGGCAATTTCATCAGACTACGAATGAAAAATCTACAGCTTTAAGGAAGTCTCCGCCTAATATTACGGAATACGAAAAGCTTTTCAGGTACGTAAATGTTCGAACATAAATACTTAATCTAGTTTTCATTTTCTTCTAATGATTTATAAAAAAAAATTTCTGATATTCATTTCTGTTTGTATAAATTAATTTCTTTTTAATATGAAATTGGTTCTGTATTTATTTTAATGTTTTTAATTCTAAATGAATAACTAACTTTACTTAAATGAACGATAATCGTGTGACTATTTTCCAATTTATATAGATAAAATTTTTAACGTAAATCTAATCTTGTTTCATAGATTATGTACCAAAATTATATAAAAATAATGCATATAACCATGCAATAAAATTTTGAAGGTAACTGGAAGTTCAAGTCCAGATATCACTTAAAACTGATCATGGGAAATAACGAAAACTGTTGTACCTTTACCCGAACTGTACCTCAAAGTCCTTTCGTGGTCCGGCGGGAAAGTTTGGAGAGAGAAACATTAATTCACATGTTCACACTCGGACTATGTTTGAAATTTTTTTAGCCAAGGTGAATGGCTAAGAAAGCTTTCCAACTCTCTTGTTGATCAAATGCTACATTAATAAAATGAAAGAATGAAAGTATTTAGCTTTATTAAGGGACCATGGTAGCCTAGTGATCATGCTCTAGAACTCGCTGCCTGTGTTGTTTCCGTCGAGTCGAGGATTAAGGTTTTGATACAAATTAAGACCCCTACGTGTAGCAAAAGATGAAGATTAATTATACGTTAATTATCTTTATAGAATTCAGTTTTTTCTTGTATAATTTCTCAAAAATATTATAATATTTTTAATATATTTGTTATTACATTTTAGTTTATATCTAAATTATCGTTTAGCAATTGAATTTTAACGCTATTCTTTTATTGATAAAATATTTTTCAAAACTACAATTGGAAGATTAAAAAGTATTTTCTATGTATAAACGATTGAAAAGTATTTCGAAATGTCTAGAAAAATAATCTCAATTATATATATATATATATAATAAATTATTGGAAAAAGGTCTTACGAGCTATTATGTAGACTGTTAGACTACTACTGTTAACTGTAGTTACGTACATGAACTTTTATTTAATGAGTATAAATTTACTTTCTTAAACTCGTTTCTTATCCTAAAGTCATAAACAATTGATAAACCCAGCACAAATGGCTGTTCTATATATAATTTTGTGTATTTCTAAATAGACTGAGAATGTCTCACTATTTGTGAATAGATATTTTTTACATACCGGTATGTCTCTCTAATATATTCATGTCCTTGTATTATACATCTAATAATGGCTGTTGTAAAACTTTATTTATAAGATCTTTAACTATTCAACAAACCTTAGTTTATAATTAAAGATATGAATCTGTAATAAAAGTTTGTACTAAAAATAATTATACATTTTAATATATAAATTTATTAATAGATTGTATACTCTATTTTTTCTTCATGAAGCACTTTTTATCAAAATACATTTTACATTTGTAAGATTTGCTCTAATTTAGGTTCTTCATTCAGAAAATTTTCGTTTTGGGATATAGAATCCAATTTTATAAGAAAGATTAATATATATTTATGGAAGTTATTTATACAAATTCGTGTAGAACTGATGTTAACTGCAATATCTAGTTGTGCCCATAATTTCATTCGAGAGAGGATATTATTATTGTCATCAAAAAATTAAAGTTATTAAAGTTACAAAGTTTTTAAAAGGAAAATATTGCATGATTTCTATAAACATGGATGTAATTCTAAAAAAAGGAATTTTTGTACTGTTTTTCTGGTTCTTATAAGTATTACAAGATGATATTCTTATAAATAAGATGGTATTTATAGGATGTTATTCTAATAAATATTACATCCAATTAGAAGATCTATAATGGATGTATAATGCCATAAAATTTACAAGATATTTGTCTACCCTTTAATATTTGATGCGATAATCAGTTATTCAACATATCAGAATTCTTTCGAAAAAAGAATTATATTCCTATTTTTTGGTTTCATTTTTAATTAAAATCCAAAATATTTAGTATCGTGCGAAAATTATTTTATAATTATTAAGAACGTATTTTGAAATAAAAATGTATTTTTAGGAATTAAATGTTAAAAAACATTTTGAAAAACCAGTGAATGTAAAATAAGTATATTTGTCCAAAAACAGTTCAAAATGTTTTTTAAATTTGACTTTTCAAAATGTGATCAATATAATTCCCAGGTTCGACAATAAATCACCTTATAAATATGCTCAACAAACATTAAAAGCACACTAAATTGTAAAATATCATAAAATGAAACTATTCTTTTAAAGAAAATTAAATGTGACATGCCTGAACAATGCATACAAACAATGTATAATATTTTTTAAAGAAATTCTAATGTGTGAGAAAGCAAAAAAAGTTGTTCTAAACTACAAACGCAAATTTCTTAAAAATTCGTTTTACCCAAAATTCAGTCAGAACTCATTACCTACTTCACAGGCGGTCTTTCTCACGTTACGTATTTATAAAAAATATATCATAGGCTTTATTTTAGACACGCAAAACCCGAAAATAAAACCATTTAAGGTAACTTTCCCTCCTAATGGTAAGTTATTAAAGCGCAAAGCGGATATGTAAATTTTTTCTTACCAATAACATGAAATTTTTTTTGTTTTAGTTTCAGCTTTATTACTCCCACCGAAACTGTTTCACGGATTGTATAAAAAATAGAATTATGGTGCGGTAGCCTTTATCTTAAATAAATCATTGAAGGATAATGAGCTGCAGTAGAGAACTATTTTTTATAAACTTTCGTTTTTCGATGAAAGGAGAAATTTCATTTAAGCTCTGAAAACAGGAGTGAATTTTTTTTTTTTACAAAAACAAAGGTGTTATTAATATTACAAAAATTAAAATAAGAATTATCTTGGTAATAAGTTCAATATTTAATATAATTTCAAATCTCATTACTTAAAAAATTATTTTATGGATATTAAAGTTTATTGGACAGTACTAATATTACTTTATGAATTAAATTAGATTCTCATTAGTAATAGTAACAAATTTTCCAGTATAATTTTACTTCCATTTGCATTAATTTAGGATATAACTACTCATTTAATGGCTTCTATGTCTGCGTTCAGAGTGTGTGATATATTGAAAATATATATTGTATCTCTACATCTAGCCATTAGGCAAAACGTTACTGTAATGCTTATTAATGGTTACGGTGCCCAAACCATTTGCCTATAGCTAAATGTCGATTATTTATTGTTGTAAATTTGAAACTACCTTCTTTTCTGAGAAGAAAAACCTAAAAATGTTAGATAGGGAATGGATATATCATTTGCATAATTTTTGGGACCGGTTATGTAATTTTGGTAACATATTATCCGACAACGAATCTAAGTGTACAATTGTTTCACTTTCATTCAGTGAATGAAATAGTGGTTTTTTTTAATAGCAATACATATAAAACCATAATGAAATGTAACGAAACAATCAACGAAAATATAATTTTTACTAAATTGTTTAAATCATAATTCCCTTAATAAAGGTTAAATAGTTGAAAGCAAAATCTTTAAATTTTTTCAGGTAGAAAATTATTTCATTATTAACAATATATTTTGATAAAATTATTGTAGAGAGAATGGTATGTTTTAATATTTTGTTCCAAGTCTAATTTAAATCTATCAGCCATTTCTAATATAAAGTAAGGTTCACGTATATATCTTCAATTATAATATCAAATGGTTCTTCGTTTTATAATTCAAAGCATAAATCATGTATTTTTGTAAAATGTATCAAATTTTAATGACGTGGTATAAACAGACTCAGGCGTTAAATTCCGGGAGTTTATAGCTATGTGAAAAGATAATTTCTTAGAAAATACTATCTGTGTCTAGATATTATTCTACCACATTGGAAGAAACACTTTTAAAATTTGCATATTTTTTGAAAAAAGTCTCTTTTCAGAAAACGATTATTTCTCAATTTATGCTTAATTTGAGTTTTTTTTTCAAAATACGCTTATTTATATTTAGTTCAACATTTGATTGAAGATTACTTACATAATAGGATTCTTAAGATTTTATAATTTCTTAATTAAATTACTTAAATATTGATTCTAAGCCTCTCGTTCAAGATATGAAACATTTTTAACCTTTGAAATGATAAACAATAATTTACGTTATAACATTCCAAAACTAACTTTGCCACTAAATTCTTCTAAATTTCTTCCTTTTGAATTAAGAGTTTTTTCTAATAGTAGAAGAATTAGTGAACTTCAAAAATATTTTGAGTGGGTTCTGGGAAGTCATGACAAAATATCTTACTTTTAGAATGAAAATGGGTAATATATTTTGGTTAATCACAAAGAATAAAAAAATTTATATAAAAAAGTAAGGATGCACAAAAAATATTTTAAATTTAATTTCAAATTGACGGAAAAGTAATTATCATTGAATAAATAATTATTCACACCAGATTCTTTAAAAAAATGGTTTTCTAAGAAAATCAGATAAATTTTCAAATTATAACAAATTTAATAAATTATGTATTTAATTACATTTGTGCTGAGTTCAAATATATTAAAACTACTGTACTCTTATAAATTAAAATTATTAAGAATTTATTGCTTTATAAAGAAAAACTTTTATACATTATATATATATATATATATATATATATATATATATATATATATATATATATACACGTCGTTTTGAAAAGTATATATATTTAAAGGATTGTTTTAAAATTGGTAATCATCCAATTAAGAATTTTTTTATAATGTTAAACAACTCAAAAAATATGAGAATAATATTTATATATTATAATTTTAAATAGTATTCGTATTGTAGTATAATAAAAATTAAAAAAATAATAATAATGCTGTAAAAAAATATCGATCTTATATACTCTTTTCTGAAGGGGATGTTTATGTAATGGTAATAATAGTAAAAGAAATATTAAGCTACAGTAAAAACCAAACATGTTTTCCTGTAATGATCCATTGTTATAGCTTCATACTACATGCACCTTTACTTAGTCTCATATAATTTTTAAAACTGTTTTTCCTAGCATATTAAACTGTCAGAAACAATGTTATTATTCCCATTCAATTTTAAATCTGAGCAAAATAAGTTGATGTAAATAAAGGAAATGTGTATACAAATAAATATTTCTTATTTTTTCAAAAATAATAAGGGTATGGTATCTCAAAGATATCTAAAAAAAATAAAATAGAACTTCGCACAGATTTTCTGAAACGATCTGTAAAGAATCCCCCTACATTGTAAAGAAACGTCTATACAATGAAACCGAAGAACCATTTCATTTATATCTTTCGAAATCAATATATTTGAAGTAGAAAATGACCATTATAGTTTGAATTCCTCATCTTAGGTGCAATTTTATATCCGTAGAAGGAGGTTTTTTTTCTCTCTCCATTTTCATTTAGTATTCCAGGATGTAAACCAATACTTTTAATGACAATTTTAAGGCATTACGAGAACAGACTGAATTATATTACTTTACTCTTCCATGCGGAAACTATATTCTCGAAGTTGAATAACGCATTGGAAGAAAATCGGATTTCTATTCCAGTTTTGAATTTATTGCCAGTTCATGAAATGAGAAATTATTACAAAAATAGGAGAATCTTTCCCCTTTTCTTACTTAAACATTTTTCTAAAATATTTAGTTTTAAATTTCTGAAAATTCTAATTTTTCAAAACATTTTCTACCAGAAAAGAAATAATGGTTTTAAGGACCATAGAATTTATATTGCATAAATATTTAATAAATATCTATTCGAAATCATGATACAAATTCATATGAAAAAAAGGAGTATGAATATTATCATATTCCACGTATGTCAGTCATGTTTATTTTGCTACAGCAAAAATATATTCAATTAATGATTTACTAAACTTTTGCCTTTTTTCTTCTTTTACATTCTTTTTGTGTCAAAAACTTATAATTATTTAGTCCAAAATTACTTCTTAATTTGTGCATAATTATATTCTTTTTAGAAATCATAACCTACTGTATACCTTTACGCAGACGCATACTTAGTATTTATTTCGATTACAAATTATGTATCTTTTTAGCAAAGAATTTGTACTAAATATTTGTGCAATCAATAAATGGAAATCAATATTGATCCTGCCAAACAACACATTTCATATTTAAGTGAGTTTGAGCATATATGTTTTCATTCTAATGTTTTATTTGCATTTAATTTATTTTGTACTAAAGGTAGATTTTTAATTAGGATAATTATAGTGTCAATTAATTATTGAATATTAGTAAAACTTTATGCGTAATCAATATCATTCATTAAAGCAGTAAAGTGGTTAATAATGAAAATTTTCTGATATAGTATTTATAACATGGAATGTACGATACGAGAATAATTCCTTTTAAATATAAATTAACTTGTTTTTAAATCTCGTATAATATACTTGTATGTAATTGATAACAGTGGCACTTCTTATAGTTACATTTAATAAAGACTATATCACATTGTTTTTTATACAACCCAAGTGTTTTAAAAATATTTTATCTATTGTTGTTCTCAGCTATTTTTTAATATTAAGTAAGGTCATAAAATTAATACAGCAACTCTTATGGCTTATTGAAATTATGATATCAGTGATGTAGTTAAATGAAAAATATCTAGCTATCTGTAACATCTTTCCTTTTAACGTTTCCTGAAGAACCTTTGTGTTTAAATTGTTTTCAAGATTCTCACATTTAAATTTTAAGTTTTACAAAGCACCTATTTTGAAGGAAATATAGTTAATTTCCTACTTTTCTCAATACATCCACTTCTGCTAAGTGTTACTTTAAGTAGACAAAATGTACTATAAAAAAGGCAGAATTTAGTATTTTTATGAACATAAATTTATTTTCAATTGAAATGAGTTGAATAATAATAAGAAAAGCCAATTCCCCCCCCCCCGGTTCTCTTTAATTGGTCTGTCTGGGGACAAGTAGGCAACAACAAAGAAAAAGTATATATGTAATGAGAAAGAACACAATAATATTAAATATGGTAAACATTTGAAACAAAAAAAGTTTACATGTCAATAGTGACTGTAATACAGGATCAGTAATTAGTATACTCATAACTCTTCCAATATATGTTTCAGAAAATAATGAGATTTTGATATTAGAAGTAATCAATTTCAGAAACCTCATCACATACTATTAAAGAGTCTTTAAAAATGTAGCACAATCAATGCTGCATTACTCTTTTACGATTCTTTAACCATCCAAAAGGTATAATTGTAATATCAAAATTACAATGGCCATCATGGAAGGCGATGCAAAGAGTCCTTAGGAAAGTTACTGAAAAAATCCATATGTCCACTTAGATATCTTTTTCTTAATTTCTTTTATAATGTAGTAGAATATTTTTGCTTGCCTTTGAAATTAACAATGAAATCACCAAGTGGTTGTTTGAACAGCATTGACCATATAATAAGATTTACCTCAAGCACCTTAATATAAGATTTACAAGATACTTATGAGGGAAAGGAAACAAGACTATTGTTGTATTCATCCATTATTCATTTGTTACCACAAAAATTGCTAAATAAATATTTCATCTCGTCTTTGGAAGCAGAAATGATATCTCCATCTTACCGATTATTATTAATATCTATGATATGATATATTGTATCAATATAGTGTCAGCTATCTACTTATGATACTTTCAGAATTTCTATCTCATCTGTGTTAAAAGCAGTGAAGCATGAAATATGAAAGAAAGCTGTCACATCGTCTCGTAACAGAGAATCAGATTTTCATTTAGTATAAATTCAGTCTTTTTAGGCACGGCAATTCTACAATTCTTTTTTTTTTTTCTTTCATGTTAAGAGGAATAACATTCAGATTCGTGTTTTAGAATAGAGAAAAAAATTACAATATTTTGAAAGATATTAATAATTTGTAGGAAATTAAACGAAATATAAGATACATTTTTATTTGTGATCGGCTAAATATTTATATGTTTCATATTATATGGAGTTTTTGTTATATTTTCAAGGATAAAGAATATACACAAGATATCATTACAGAGTGTACAAATCCGCTATTTAAAAACAATATCGGTTGATAAATTTTTAAGAACCCAAGAGTTTTTTATCCGTCTGTTAACTACAAACTATTCTTTTTTTTTAAATGTTAATTATCCTAGACACTATTTCAGAATTAGATAATTAAATCCCGGGTTAATATCGATGAAATAATGTTTCATAATTAAGATAAATATCGCTCCGAATTTTTTTATTCAGTAAGCTCTTTAAGAAGTAAATGTTTATATTTTTTATAAATCTGTATATACAAATTATATATATGTATGCAGAAATGTTTTCTTAATGTATGAATTTGTGTATGCCTTTTAAATGTTCTACAGTTATGCATTAAATTGTGAAAAACTGGGAATATTTTTGCGACCCATTATATTGTATGATCTTAGCGTATAATTTTGTTACATTCCAACTAAGAAGTAAAAATTCCTTTAATAAGAAATTATGTAATATATTGAATTTGCCTAACTTATATTAACATCTGACTATGACTTTTAAGCTACTTTCAATTTCAGTAATTGAATAGTTATTTCAAACTTCTAAGGATTTCGTTACATCGCTAAGTGTCTCCAATAACCTTCGAGTTTCTTTTAAGTGTGACATTAATAAAAAATAATTGATCAAATTGATGCATCTCTAAATGAAAAGTAAAATTAACGTTTAATTTTCTTAAATATTTTTACAAAAAGGGAGAAAAAGAAATTTCAAAATTATTTTTTTATATCTGATCTATAATTCTGAATAATGTAAATACATGTATCATTTATGTAACAGGTTTATTACTATTCATTTATTCTACATACGTTATACATTTTCAAGTGAAAGAAGGCAGAACGCAATTTATAGCGTTCTTACACATCTATAACATTTTACAAATACAAACACGATATTAAATAATTTTTCTCCAATAACTACGAATATATATCAAATAACTTCTACATAATATGTAATATCCATTCATTCAGTATCAGAAAATTTATTGGCTATTGTTTGACCCCATAATTGAGAGGTTGATGTACTTCTATTATTAAAGGCACTGCACTTACTGGATTTCTTTGATGACATTGATAAAGTGCTTAATACATATCTCTTGTCCCACGCAACAGTTTCTTATAATCACTCTTAGATATACGGGGAACAATAAAGTCAGATGGGTACATTTATCTTTCTCTGTTACTTGTACCTTTCGTTGCCAGAAGATCTTGAAAGAATTCTTCAATATTGTTATGTGACAATTAATAATTCCCAATCACTTGTTTTATTGTTACATAAAAGCTCTCAATGACTTTTGCGTGAATGATTACGCTAACATTTATTTTCAGTTGAAAACAAAATAATAAATATTTTTTTAAAAAATATGAATTGAAAAACATAGTTCTTGAATTACTTATGATTATTACGTTCTATTCTAGAATTCATTCAAATTGATTTTTTTTAAAACAAGTGAAGTAAAGTTTTAGCAGTCTCAAATTATTAATGAATTTATGATATATTCTGTAGCTCAAAAGCTGAGATATTATCCTCACAATGCTTATAATTTATGAAATATATGGAAAGATAAGAAGTATCACGTTTACTTCCATTTCGAGTATAAGTTCTACCGGCTAAATATTCTAGTCTCAGCTTTGCTTAATTTAAAATATTTTTTTTTCATTACTCATTTTGTACAAATCTAATAATCTTTACAATGCGATAAAGTAGTGTGTTTTAATGATTTTAGCTTGTTTGTTTAATTGCTACACTTGATAGCTGTTTAAAATAACGAAATTTTTAAAATTGAATGTAGTTTAAATAACTATCTCAAATGCCTGCACTGAAATTTCTGTACATAGCTTGAATGTGCGAGGAAAGCCAAATATAATATGGTAAGTTAATGAAGAGTTTTATATCTTTAAGAAATAATTAAATTTAAAGAAAATTATAGTTTTATTTTTTTAATCGATTTAGAATTTTATAAAAATTCTTTAACACCAAGAAAAAATTCAATGTGTTTTGAACAAATTTTGTCAAAATTGTGTTAGGGTTGAGGATTGGATTTGAATGAAATTTAGAGCTGAAAATTTAGTGAGACAAATTTCAATTTAAGCTGTACTCCGATGAATTCACGTTCTTTCCCTTAATTCACATCTGTATTTACTTTTTCTGATTTTATATTTAAATTTCGAACTACTTTCCTAACAAATGAGATAGAATCTTCACACATTAAATAATTGTTAGAAATGTAGTAAAAGGATTTAAGGAAATTCAAATAAAAGCGACGTAGAGTCGAATACAAAATTTCTAGTGAAATTAGTACTGAGTAGCTGATAGTTTGCATAAGATAGTGTTTGTGATCTTACAACAACAGAAGACTGATATAAATTAAAAATTATCTAGATTAATTCCAGTTCAGCCAGAATTAAAGAAATCGCTCGAACCTCAAATATACTCACATGATCCGTACTGAATTGTTATGTTTAAGCTTTCATATTGATTATGAGCTATATTTCAAGCGCATAGAGGGAGAGAGATCATTTGCATATTATTAATTATTTGATATTCAATAAAATGTGTTGTTATTTATCAAACATGCTACCATTTAATGGTAAACTTCAGTAACTCTTTAAATTAGAAGTAATTACCACAGATTTAAATGAGTGGAAATCGTCGCAAATCACTCAAAGAAATTGGGTTCCCTAATGAGCAATTCCTTTTAGAAGATAAAGCCAGAAAGCGCAATACTAATTGTTTAAGGGTTCAGAAGGTTGACAAATTTCTTATTAATTTACTGTAACACAGCTTCATATAAATCCCTTGATTTCTTTGTTTCTTAAATAATGATTTTGTCAGCAATATTACATCCGCTATTAATTCATTTATAACAAAATTTCTCATTGAGCTTGCAAATCATACTTTCCTATATCGCAATGATATAAATTTTAAAATTAATTGCTCTTCTCTCTAATTTTTTATGATAAATTTTCCTATTTCATCGATTAGTCTTGTTACAAACTAGTAATATATATATATATATATATATATATATATATATATATATATATATATATATTATTGGCACTCTTTTTTGTGTTAGAATAGTTACGATTTCCCCTTCAAAGTTCCACAAATACGCTTCCACCACAAAGAGATAAACTTCTACTGTAGAAAAAATCAGAAAGCAGGAGAACTTTCGATTACATTCAAGAAATAGAAACTAGAATTGACAAAACATTTAGAAGATGTTCAGCAGCATGGGCATTATGAACATAGAAAGAGAAAAAAAAAATGCAATTATTTAAAAAGGATCCTATGAATTTTTCATTAATGACTATATTAAATTGTAAAATAAATCGCTCTCAAACTGATAACATATTTCAATTGTATTTGAAATATTATGAAAGTTATTTTTAATCATAGCCTCAGAGTGCATTAATATATGGCTTTGTATTGGGCCATCTATGACCCGTTTGTCTTGGGTTGAACAAAAAACTTCTACAACAAAGAAACATTTGTAGCATAGTGCATAATATCTATCAAAATAAAACTCCATTGCAATATTTCTAGTGATTCATCACAGCGTGTATTGCTAAACTATAACACGTCACGTTTTAAAAACTTTGTTTAATATATTATACATCATAATGTAATTCTCTCAATCAATTTTATTTCTTCTCAACAATAGGAAAGAAAGGCAGAAAAAAAGGGTTTGTGAATTTATAAAAAAAAAATCCTTGCTTGTAAAAACATCTACTGCTGAAAGGTTATAAAACTATAACTTATTGGGATCTGTCAGTAGAAAAAAAATGTTTTCATGTTTTTTTCTCCTTTGGAAAGCAGCCTAATGTTCACAGCTCGGAAAGAAATATTTCAAAATAAAGTGACGGAAGTGCTTTAGGATGCGTAAGATACTTCAATGTAAGGCAGCGAGTTCTTAAAGACGTAGAGTGTGATACAATGACGTGACACATCCGTCACGTAGTCCAAATTGAAAGTATTACACCGAAGCTTCACTTCGTGACTGTAATGAAATCCTTAGTTATGACATTTTTGAAACAATGTTTAATTTCCTTTTAAAAATTATTTCTTGAAATATATACCTTTGATTGAAAAAACTTTTTTCCACATCAGAACTTGAACTCGAAATATTCGTTCTTTGGGTAAAAACAAGTTTTTCTTGTTCTGAAAAAGAAGCTTTGTGAAGCTAAATGATATATTTACTATTTAATTTTCGAAATATTCAAAATTAAAATAATCTCTCACAATTTTTTTTATTTATCTTAAGTCTGAACAATGGTTTCAATCTGAAAATTTTGGAATGATTTCTTTGATCAGAAACTTCTTATTTGGAACGTTAGAAACGATGTTGGAAACTATATTATTACAAATCTGCATAAAAAATTCATCCATCGTCTACAATGAATCTACTCAATTTTTGTGACATGAATTCAACTTTTAATTAATACTGTAAAACTAGCCTCGGTATTGAAACAAATTTCTGGGCTTATTGCCAATCAATTTAGTTGAAATCATTGAGCAATAAATATATTTTTGACAAGAATACTAAGAGATCGATGAATTATTTTATTTATCTTAAGTATAAATTGTGGTGAAAATACTTCAAAATAATCTGATTTTTATCCATCTCTTATATTTCTATGCTTCATGCATCATTAGATTATTTATAAATTTTCCTGTCTAAATTTTATTTAAATATCAAAACAATTGGGAGAAAAATAAACACGATGAACGATTAATATCTCAAAATTAAAAACAGATAAACTTTGATACAATGAAATGCTAAATAATATATACATTTATTACTAACTATTAAGAAGAGCACTATAAATCAGAAATATCGACCCATTAGGAAAAAGTTATCATAATTACAACAAATATTGATGCGTGGGATGAGCATGTTTAGAAAAGAAAAGGATTATAATTTTTAAAAAAATTGAGGACCTATTTCAGATATAGATCATGATTACAAACTGTCCAAGTAAATAAGGAATTAGTTCTTTTTTCTGGATTGGATGAAAACTGTCACGTGTCAAGGCAAAGACTGATAAGTTCACAAGTAATATTCTATGACATTTCTTGCAATTTTATCTGCTAAATTAGCAACATTCTGGGAGGGTAGCTAGAACTTTTCCATTCTGATCAGAAATAGGATTATGTTAGACGAGCTAATTAACAATGGAAGTATTCAGCAAGGTTAATAACAATACATAACCATATAGTTCTGGACATAATCTTGTTGAGAAGAGTACATAAGAAACGGCAACTCATCGGGGTGTAGAATCTTATCTATATGCTGTTATTCTGTAAGTGTTCCAGAATTGAATACCAATGGAATGCGCCTAATAACAGACACTTTGCTATCGGTATTAGTGGCATGCGACATTACTGGATAAGTTCCCTAAGATAACATGATCCTCTTCAGAAATCCCTACGTTCTGATCAGACTATCTATCATTTCCATCAGACTTGGCATTATTATTATTTACAAGTATGAAGATAAGTGACGTAACCGTAGGCTCTAGTACAGATTCCGCGAGTGATTCTTCATTTTGCCTGTCTAGGACTTTTCTGTTGTTTGACCTCTTTTATATTCTGACTTAATTATCAATTCTACCGGTTAGGTATATTTAATCGAGGCAAATATCCATAATCGTCTTGAAACAAAATTTTGACAGTCAGATAGAAGATTACTCTTCATGTATATTTATTAGCTACTTTTTCTGATTCTTTGGAGCCCCTACCACTCATTAATTGATATCCAAGATTTCAGCTGAAACGTTTTGAAATAATAATTGACTGCAACCAGGTAACTTTCTTTTGGGTGAGAGAGTCTATCTATCTTGCAGAATATTTGAAATATTTTAAAATATTTTTATGGTTTAAAATATTGGTAACATATGCATCTATTTAATTAAAGTACATGTTTAAGGAATCCAATTGCACTCAACAAACATGTCTTATAAGACGGATTTTATTCCAAAATGATGAAGACTCGGTATCTTCTATTTTAAAATGATACAAATCCAAATTTTCGTAGTAAAATAAGGCAAGTTTGTGACGGCAAACTATTCCTGTTTGCCTCTTGTGCCATAGCTAAACTCAATGTATTAACACTAAAAGTCAATAAGTCAATAAAGGAGTCGTTAGACCAATACACACAATATTTATTGGTTGATTGCTAATATAACGACAATTATAAATGCTTTCCCGGACAAGGCCTTAACTATATTAACTCGATCTACCAGTAATAATGTAACTGACTCTTACCACTAAGCATACATTACATTAGCATACATTAACCAGCCGTTAACGTGTAACAATTCCCAGCTCCGACTTCGACTCCGACTCTGAAACAATTGTCGAACACCAGAACCACTCAACCTCTCTATCACGACTCTAAATCTGAGTTTATATATTTCCTAAATCTCCTGCTTCACTTCATTTATACCTGCTTTCGATTTACATATTCACGTTTCATTTTTGGTTAGACAAAGGTTGTTTAGCAAAAGCAATCAATCTTAATTAAAAGTCCCCAAGGTTAGTGAAGAGGAAACCGCGAATAGCCCAACTTCACTAGTTTAAAAACAATTTTTAATTTCTTTTTCAAAGTTATTTTTAAGCATATTTTAATTAAATTTTTTAATCCAATATCGACTTCTATAAAAGTATATATTCGTTTGTCATTAATTGTTTTTAGGAGGGTATTTGAGCCCTTATTTCCCAAGAAACGTAACTCTTGCGACTTGTTTTATTTATAAAGTTACAGTTACACCATATTCTGTTTTACCTCAACTCACTTACTTTTTTGAGGGAGAAAATCAATACCCCCTTAACATTTCCTGAAGTTCAAACATTTCTTGCAACAAGCTAGCTGGAACGATTTTAACTCCTGCAATCTCCACCTAACAATCAAAAAAGAAAGATTCGAAGAGGGGAAGCAAAACACACACGCAGACTCAAAATTCTTTAACTTATACATTTGCTTCGTTTTTTCTACTATTTTTTTTTTTTTCAAAAATAGGGGAGCTCCGAAACTTATTACAAACAAGAAAATGTTTCTCAAGCCTTAAGAGTTAAAGCTGCTATTTTCGTGCTTCGTAGTGTGAGCGCTTTTTCGAATTTTGGAAAAGGGTTAACAATGACTTTCCCCTTTTCGACTCTCATTTATGTAGTAATATGGGGGAAAGAGAGAAAAATAGAAAAATAGTTGCACTAAAACTAAGAGAAACCAAAAGGAAGTGAAGGTGCTATGCGGTTTCACAAAATTATATTTATTGCTTAAAATAACCTAGATGTTTGAATGTAATTTATTCTGCAAAATATTTGTCCTCACGTACTTACTGTTATTTTATAGCTATCAAAGCTTATTTGTTTAGTTTTAGGAAGTCGT
This sequence comes from Nephila pilipes, assembly GCA_019974015.1. Lineage (NCBI taxonomy): Eukaryota > Metazoa > Arthropoda > Arachnida > Araneae > Nephilidae > Nephila > Nephila pilipes. The sequence goes on along the minus strand of BMAW01057639.1, from coordinate 68,071 downwards.
TGATTGAAGTAACCCACTGCATACGAAATTATGCTTATAAGAATTATATACAAGTATTAGGTAGAACAAACTTATCCATATATCTCGGCTAGTTCTTAATAATAATTAAAACTTTCCAATAAACACACGTATATCTAAAAAATACATGTTACTTTGACTCCTGTTTTGGACTTTTTTATTATTACTATTAATTTTTATATCTTTTTCTCTATTTATTTTAATCTGTATTAATATTAGCTTCAAAATTTATTTTCTCTCAAACAATTTTAACGATTTTTCCTCTTAGTTTGGATATATAAAATGTGATTCTCTTTCTCCCAATCGATTGCGTATTTCAAAATAAATTGCTTAAAAAATAAAAATAGGTTAAGTATACATTTGCTGCTCATTAACATTAATATCGAAGCACATAATAATAATTATTATTTATTCTATACATAAACATTTGCAGTAATAGTTAAAGGAAAAAAAATATATCTCCAAAACATATGTACGTAAAACCTTTTCTGTATTTAAGATGCTTCATTTTTTATGCGTCTTCCACTATTTCACATAATAAATGATCAATTTTTAATATCTTAATGTTTCATAAATTATTATTCGATAGCTAGTATGAATGTTATGATTAGATATAGTATAAAAACAGTTTTATTCAAGACGTTATGTGAAAATATTCAAATTTAAATTTAATGTATGTTTAATTTATTACTAAAATAGTCTTATTATGCGTTTAATTATATAATACACAATATTATATCTTATTAAGAGTTAATAATTTATATTATAAGCTAAATATTTTACTAATAGTCTGTTTTGAATCTTAATACATTTCCAGTAATTATATTCTATTTTATTTATGCTGTTTTGAGAAGTGGCTTTTCTTAAAACGTTTATATCAATACACTAGCATGTCTTGACTTTTATAATTCGAAAGATTTTTTTAAATACATCACAAACATTTTTTCCATATTGTATGATAAGTTCATGAATTAATGCTTTACACAAATCGACCGAAAAGGTAAAAAAGTTTGCTTTAAGGTTTGAGCCATCTGCTATTGAAATACATTCGTTTTTTCTCTCCGTGCATATGTGAGTGGCTTCTATCTCTCTCTTTCTCTTTTCATTCTATTCACATATACACATTTGCTGGAAAAAGGCAGGTAAATATAAATCAGAAACAATGTTCCAAGCATTGATAATTGAATGTGTCTGAATAATTTTTTCAATAACTCATTAAAAAGGACTGAGTATTGATGATTGCTCATCTATATTTCATTAATACTCTGAAAGGTGTTGTGATCATGATGCAAATAGTGATTATATGCCTGAACAAAGCTCGTACTCCTCGAACGAAATAGATGATGAATTACCCAGCTTAGCTTCAGACAATCACCTTGTACCGGATGAAATTCATTAGCTAAATACTGACGAAAACTATTTCATCTTGGAGATATGATTTAAGAAAAACATTTAAAGAAAAAAAGCAGAATCCACTACATATCCCAAGAAAATTATTGGACGAAAGGAAGCTTCATTGTAACGTTTGCTATTTCCCGAATCTATATTGAAGTAAATTTTAAAAAAATGTAATGTTGAAGAGTCTCGCCGCCAAGTAAAAAAATTGGTACTTTATTGCTCTAGATTATGCAATAGGATCAATTTGCTATTATGGAACGACTTATGATAAAAGGAGTGGATTCTACAATATTCAGTGAAATGATTGTGAAACCGTTTCAAAGAAATTCTGCAGTTCTTGTGGCTAAATGATGTATCAACTTGGCTAAAACAGGACAAATTTTCCCATTAGGGGGACAAGAATGTAGAGATTGGTGAAAGTGTCGTTATGAAACTAATTGGTTCATTTCATTTTTAAGGAAAGAAATATCACAGCAGAGATAATGGTTTTACATCTCGAAAAATATGGACAATATGTTGATGAAATGAACTGTTGTTGGTCCAATACGTCTAGATTGAAAAGAGCTACTACTCATTTACAAAAATGCAACGCTTAAGCCAGTCTTGTGAAAAATTCTAATAAACATCCAAAGAACTGTTACTGTTTACCGGTGTAAATAAAAAATAACTTCGTTTCGTGAGCTATGCATAGGAGCGTAAAGATAGCTGATAAACCTAAAAAATCTTCCAGAAGCTGTAAATTTTGAACTTCACTAAATAGTGTAAATGTATGTGACAAAATGCGCCGGTTGTACTGGATTGAATCGGCTTGAAGGAGCCGGTTTACATTTTTATAACACGCCAAATATTTTAACTTCAAATTCCTAGATTTTATTTAGAGCATATAACTTATCGCTAAATATTCAAAGATATTTTACATGAACAATATTAACGATCAGAGATTGTCATATTGTTAATGAGAGAAACGACCTACATGCCTCCCTTGTTCTTCTAAAACCTCGAATAATGAACATCGTCAATGCTTGTGATAGCGAAACAAAATCAAAGAATTCAATTCCTTATAAGTCAAGTCTATTTGTGTCAGGTGTCATAATAACTGCCTTATAAACTTTGTCTGCAAATCATGTGTTAAACTTTACAGTCAGAAATAAGTACTTAATACAAATAAGTGATATAAACAAAGTTGTTTGTAATGTAACGCATACAAATCTTTATTTCGAAAAATGCTGTATTTGATATAGTTTTTTTTAAATAACTTATTTTAACTTTTTATAATCATGTTGTTCGGGTGGTAAGTGTACATAACAATTGTATTACGCTTAAAATTGTATAGGGGATCAATAAACATAAAATTGATTCTACATCTTGTTCGACGGAACGCTTAATTCTTCTGATATTAGTAAATATGTATTTAAAAGTGTGTATGGGTTTAAATACACAAACTCAAGTGAAATGTATTCTATTTTTTTAAAACAAATATTATTTAGCAATATTTATATAAAAATTAAATGGAGGAATGATACATAAAATCCAAGACATTACAGAATCTTAGACATAGAATATAGTTTCTGCTTTCATTACAAAAAAAATTATTGATAGAACTTTTAGTCAATTCCTTGAGGAAAGAATTCATCTCAAAGCATAAAAGGAATTTCTAAAAGGAATTAATCGAGTTATTTTGATTTTTAAGAGTTAAAGAACCGATATTGGCTTAACGTGATATTGATATGCTAGAAAATACAAGTAAAAACCATCAGGGACCGAAAAAATTAAAAAGGTAGAATTAAATGCAAAATATTTTAATTTGTAAAATCCAAAAAATTAGGAATGTTGAAACAAGATTATAATTAACTATGATTATTTTGTAGTATTCCACATAAAACAAAACAATATTTTGATTAAACGTCGATATTTGCTAGTTGTCAACGGAAAGACGTCTAGGCAAATTATTCTTTCCCACGATGCCTTAAACTTTTGTTACGTACTTTCTCATAATATTTCATGGAAATCATAATTAAGTCATTGAACTACTAAAACACTGTTATCTACATAAAGACATAAAATATATTTGTCTCTCTGGTGTATTTCGTGGAATCACATATTTCAAAAGCCCCTGTATCATCCTCTAAAACTGCAATTGAATCAAAATAATTTCAATTTAATGTTTATTTACGAAGTAAGGTTATCTTTTCCAGGAGAAATTGTTGTAGTCTAAACTCTTTTAGAATGAATTTAAAATTAAATATATCAATTAAGGATATGTAAAAGAATTATATCATAAAAGTTTGCAGATGTATTTTTATATTCACCTATGAAATTGCTTTGTTGATATTGGGGATAACTATCAATAGAGGCTTTTTAAACCAAAACTGTATCAGTAAGGCAAATCTTTTTTAGAACAATAGAAGAGCTTTAATTTTCATTTAGATTAAGTACAGCCTTCTGAATGACTTTAAGTAATTTAAGAAGTGGAAGGAATTATATAGTATTTAATATGTACAAACTGATTTTAATTAGTAATAATCCTTTTCAAACAGTGAAGTTACACATTATTTATTCTTAAAATGCATCGAAGAAGTAACAATAAAATCCTTATTTTGTTAACAGAAGAATTATACTAAAATAATATTCATCAAATAAACAATATATTCTTCTTAATTCACAGTGCATTTAACATATATCTACTCAAGGGGCTCTTATTAGTATTTTTTGTTCATTATTTCGAGAGTTAGTAATCCGATTTCACAATTAATTTTTTACGTCTATTATCCAATATATTTTGAACTACAGTTCATAGTAGAAAATTCTTTTATTTTCTGATTAATTCTCTAGAGCCAAAGGTTTATTCAGCTATTTTCTTTTCTGTTTCACGACAATTTTCTCCCATGACACAGAAAAATACCTCCCTTAACGAACGAATTCAATGATCAGATACCAAAGAGAAAACTTTTTGTGTTAATGCCTTATAAGATCACATTAAGCCCAAGGATGAAGAAAAGTGCTGAACCTTTTCCTGGTATGGATAAAAGAAAAGCGTCTTTCATAAAAAAAAAAAAAAAAAAAAAAAAAAAAAAAAAAAAATGGTGCGCGTAACAGTGTAATAGACAATATAATAAAATTTAGCAAAGCTAGAAGAATTAAGTTATCTGTCTAAAGCTTCGATTTTTTTAATTATTTTTGTTTTAAACTGGATTATTTTCGGAATGATTATTTTATAAAGTTTATAAACTTTAAATTCTAGGTGTGGGTATTAAACAACGAAACGGACGCTGCAACAGAAGAAGTATGTATGCGCCGACAGCTGTTTAGTATAACGCCTTCTCTTTCAAATGCGTTTCTGTATACAAATTAGGAATATCCGTAGCCTTCGTTTGCATTAGAGTTTTTTTTTTCCTGCCGAAGAAATGCTTATTGTAACAACAGAGCAACGAATTATTGGGAAATTTCACATGAAACTTGGATAAACAGCATCTGAAACTTATAATTTATTAAAATAAGTCATGGGAAATGATCGTGTATCGCGTGCACGTATTTTCGAGTTAAGGAGTTTTCAAGATGACCGAGAAAACTTTAAAAAGGATTGGCTCCCGTGTCGCCTTATCAGTAAACCCTTGAATAAATGTTGTCTTTCGATGTATTAAGCAAAACTAAATAATTCGAGATAAAAACCAACGTTTTTAAAAACAACGTTTTTATATGGTGTCAAAGTTTATTAAAGAAAATTATTGAAATATTAGTTAAAACTGTTAGTTACTTTTAACTTTAAGATTTACTTAAAAAGAGACATTTGTGAGCGTATTAAAAAATTCATAATACTCATAAAATCAACACATGCATTTGAAAGTTTGTAAGTCATTCTATTAAAAAAAAGAATGGGAACCAGAATTCAGAAAAAAAATTATTATGATAAGACATGGCGCCAAATATTTGAAACTTTCTTTCTTGCGAATGATTACTGACTAAAAGTCAGCAACCCTTACCATCTCGGAGATAGTGAAGGGGAGATAGTATCTCCCTTTGTGAGTATAAAATGTTTACGATAACTCATGCGGCGTGGGGCGTGCCCGGTGCTTCCAGAGGGGGAAATAAATTTTTTCCTCAATCCTAAAAGCGCCGAGAGGAAAGAATATTTTGACTTATTAAAATTATTGAAATATTAGTCAAAACTTGTCGCAAATATCTAAATATTGCATTGTTAGGCAAGTAAAAACGGTTCCCAAAATTTCAGAGCTCTAGTGTGATGAGAATTTCGTTAATCAACGATCGACAATTTGATGACACACACCAAGTGAAATACATAATAATTTTTAACTTTAAAATTTACTTAAAAGAGACATTTGTGAGCGTATTAAAAAAATTCATAATACTCATAAAATCAAAACATGCATTTGAAAGTTTGTAAGTCATTCTATTTAAAAAAAATGGTAACCAGAATTCAGAAAAAATTATTGTAATAACACACGGCGCCAAATATTGGAATCTTTCTTTCTTGCGAATGATTACTAACTGAAAATCAGCAACCCTTACTATATCCCCTTTGTGAGTAGAAAAGTTTTACGATACCCCATGTGGCGTATGTGGAAATCCCGGGGTTCCCAGAGGGGGAAAGAAATTTTTTTCCTTGATCCTAAAAGCTCCGAGGGAAAGAATATTTTGACTTATTAAAATAATTGAAATATTAGTTAAAACTTGTCAAAAATGTCTAAATATTGCATTGTTAGGCAAGTAAGAACGATTCCCAGAATTTCAAAGCTCTAACTTGATGGGAAGTTGGTTAAATTAACAATCGAAAATTTGATGACACACACACACTCACACATACACACCAAGGGAAATTCAGAAAAACGTTGTAAAAAAAATTTCGTGTATTCTTTTTATTTTCAAAATGAAACATATTTTTTTCTCAAAATGTCACTGCAGGAAAATATATGAAAGTTGAAAAACTCATTTTGCAAAATCACAAATGTATCTCTAAAAATGATTTTTATTCATAAAATCCTCAGAAACTTGGTTGAAAATGTAAATTTCTATTTGCATGATGGGATTTTGTTATAAAACTCACATGATGATGAACTCGGTAAAAATGATCAGCTTGAAAAGAAAGGGGGGAAAAACAATGGATAAATTTTTAATATTTTAATTTACCATTTGTTATTTTAATTTATAGATTTAGATACGTGTATAATGAAAAATGTTCAGTAATGGGGGGGATATATCTTATTCTCTATTTCCTGTTAGTTCGCTGTTTTCTGCCTCTGCTGATGTTTTAATATCCTAGCTGTCTTCCTGTTCGATTACTTTGCAGATTGATTATTTCCACTTGTCAAATAAAAATGTTAATATAATTCAAGGGAGATCAAAAAGATGAATTACGAAAAAAAACCGTGTTCATAAATTCGAAAAAAGTATTTTTTGATGGATGAAGTTTTTTTTATTTTTGAACTTTTGTGTATTATGTTTATTTATTTGAAATATTAATAAAACACTAAATCCACGTCAACAAAATGGAAAGTCCGTAATATTCTTAAATTTCTGTAATTATTTAAGGAAGAAATTTAAATATTTCATAACAAAATATATATTTTGAAAAATATACTCATTAAGTATGCATTACGTTAGCAATACTTTCAGGAGGAACATGTTTATGTAAATAAGATTCCTTTTTTTAAGTCTCTATTCTATTTTTTTCCTCTCTCTATTCTTACTTTTTTATAGTCTCTATTTTTACTTTTTATAGTCTCTATTTTTACTTT
>BMAW01057639.1:34312-50989 GCA_019974015.1 Nephila pilipes | reverse complement strand
TTATCGAACTTTTGAAGAAATAATAAAATTTGATATCCGAGGCACATTATAATTAATTCGTCACGTATTTAAAATCCTAAATTTGAAATATTTTTAAAATGGTATTATGGTATAATAAGTTGCGAATAAAAATTTTACTTCTGAAAAAAATAACCCTATTCATGTATTTTATTTTTAAAAAAATGAAGAAATTTCTTAGTTATAATACATTTAAAACGTAAAAAATATTTATTTCAAATACTATTGTTTTGAAAATTTAAATCCATCATAAAATATATATTAAAATAACTTTATAGAAATATTTTTTATTGCTGTAAATATTAATTTTAAATTTCTATAATTGGTGAAAACTTTGTTTTATATTTTTAAACATTAGTATGAAATGAAGAATTAATCGTTCAAAACCGTTTTAATTGTTTGATAGATAAACTGTTATTTTTTCTTCATTATTCCTATTAAGAGTATGATTATGTGTGTATCATAAATATACAAGCATATTGGATATAATCGTATGAAATCAATTCCAGATATAAATTTTTTTACTTATGTTTTCTATTTTGAATATGTTGTTATACTTATAAACTAATGTAAGTATTTTTTTAAATAAGCATTATTTGCCTTAATTATAGCTTTAATTATATTTGTCTTTAATTTATTCATTTCAAAAGTAAAACTTAATTTTTTCTGCTTTTTGATTAAAAAAAAGGAAATCTTAAGCTTCCATATATTTTCCATAAGCATATTTTCTACTTTTTACTCTAATTCTTATTTTTGCTGTACATAGAAGGCACAGTAAAAATAAGAATTAGAATTTTTTTAATTTATTCAAATTTAAACATGTGTGCCTCTATGAAATATCTTTCATACAATTGACAATACTTTGACCATAATAGAGTAATATAATCAAATAAAGAGGCATTGTTTACACCTCGAGGAGCAGACGAAAAAGTTAGGGTCTTTTCCAGAAAGTTTTGTCTAAAAAGAAGAGTTCAGTTCAACTCTTCCGTGATGAATTTATGTAGAAAATACTCTATATTAATCAATGAATATATTTATATACTATTGTAGTGCATTAAATCTTAAGGGGGTCACTTCACGCAGCCTTTTCCCTATCTCTGTAATGTTAAAAATGACCAATTTTAAGGAACATTTTTAAGAAATTGACTGGTTGTAGAGTTACCAATTTTTTTGTGTTCATTTATTGAATAGTTATTATTATTTTAATGAGAGCTTTTTTTGAAATTTCGATTAGTTTTTTTTTAAAAAATTATTATGTGTTTTAACACGTGAAAAGTTAAAAAACAAAGAAAATTTGTGTACATTTCAACCTCTAAAATTTTTTTAAAAACTTTTTTTGACAAAAGCTCTCATTAAAATTTTCCTTTATGTACTAGTAATACATGCACCAAATTTCAAAGCTATAAGATGAGTAGGTTTTTCAAAAATGTTCCTTTTGTGTTGAAATTTACAGTTTTGAGATAATGCAATTTAAAGTACAAACTTACCATTCACTAATAGATATCAACACCAAAGCTTGAATTGCTAGGGTAATCTGCAAGATCATCTTCTTGTCTACATTTTAATAGTCTGTTTTTAATTCTAGCTTTATTGGTTCTTTGTAAAACTGCCTTTTTTGCTTTCTTTATGTGAACACGATCTGCTTCTTGTAATGCTCGACATGTATAAAATCCAGGTTGAACATTTAATAAACTTAAAACTTTAAATTTTGTAATAAATCCTTGATTAAATAGAGATATTGCTTCATACTTTCCAGCTTTTAATGTTCCTAATTCTACATATACATTTATTGGGATTATGTACCAGATGATGCTATTTAAATTTGAATTTTGCCATGTAGGCATTTAGAAAGTAGTTCAGGACATAAAAAATCTCTAACTATTGCTTAATACAATTTATAATAACATCAGGTAAGTTATGTTTGTGTTTGTATTGTTTTCCTTTAATTATGGACCTATTATATGCACACCACTTGTCGTCACCAGTGGGGCAAAGACTAAAATACTGAGTATATCGCAGCTCGTGCAATGACTCTGAGTGATTGAAGATCCAGAGTGCCCCTTCAACTTCCAGTTCTCCACTATTTCCAAAGTAATTTGCGAAATACTTCTCTCTGTGTGCATTTCCATTCCTCAAATTGCACGAATATCTGGAAAATACTTCGGCATCAACAATCTTTCCAGTTTCGACACTAACTGTTGTCACGACACCATTTAGTGAAACAAGCCCTCCTTTTGCCAGGTGCCATCAATAGCCCAAGTACATTTGGACTTCCATCATTTTTAAATATTATAATTACCATAGAAGCTTTTGAGACTTCCTCTGTCGCATCATTTAATGTGTGGGATAACTAATAAAAGCGCTTAGTAATGGGAGGAAAATTCATCACTCCGCAAAACCATTTCGCAGCAGCATACCCTTTCCCAATTGATCTCATAGCATATCAAAGTCTCGTATTAACTTCATGCACATTAGTATATCATTTATTAGTTACACTCTGAGTGACTCTAATATTCAGGACTGGTTGTTCGAAACCACAACTAACACAACATATAAATAGTTCTGTAGCCAAACCTTGGATTTGACGACCAAGATTAATATGGATACCATGTTTTTTATATTTTATGCATAACATACATAATTTTAAGCAATAAGAAAACAGAGAAATGTCAATTATTTCCTTAAATTGAACAGAATTTAAAAAAAGCTTCATACTCACCAGCATACTTACTTAACGTTGATACTTACCATAACAGCATACTTACCATATTTATAAACATTTTGTTTATATGAAACTTATATAACTTCAAAAGAACTTGTATTTAATATAATAACATCTCTCAAACTTCTATTTCTTAAATGTTTGAGCATTAAACCGAGACATAATGAAAAATATAAATGAAAAAAGTTTTCGAAAAGAACAGATTGTCTACATTAGGCGAGTCTAAAATAGCATGTTGCATTCGATAACAAACGTTGAAATGTAAACAAACTGCTATTACTATTCACTTCAATTCTTTCCTCAACAAGTTGCTGATCGATGAAAACTGTTTTCATGAATTTAAAATAATTTGATAAGGCTGGAAAGAAACATGTATAATATGTTTTGGTTTAAATTGGGCGTGGCATTCAGCAGTTGTGGATCTTGACACATGTAAACAACTTTTTAAAAAAATATTTAAAATACTTCTAATTTAGCTAGAACAAAAATTTAAATTGCAATTGACGCAGAAAGATTTGAAGTTTCTTTTTCAAAAAAAATTGAAAAATCGATTTTTTGACCGATTTGCGTGAAGTGACCGCCTTAAATATTTTGAAATTTATATTTGAATCGTTTTTCAAAACACAACTAGAAACATTTCAACTGCAATGCTCATTTCTTGAACAAATAATGTATCTGTATTTAAAAGCTAAATTGCACCCTTCTTAGTTTTAGTATTATCTAAAGAAATTAATTATTATTTTTTTTCTCTTTTAAGAATTGCTGTCTATCTTTAATACACTGACGAAGACATTGATTCATCATATGATTTTTGAACATTGAAGATCAAAGCATCGGATACTTGGAAACAATTAATTCACTTAAAGGTTAGGAAATCTTTCTTTATTTCTCATTGAATGATGTTGAGTAGTACTTGCTTTTGAGTCTCGACATAAGACAAAAAGACTCCTCGAATCTTAAGTAGTCTAATTAAATCTTTAAAAATTTTCTGCCGTGAATATTTTAAAGGTCTCTTTCTATAAGACATTTTTTTTATAATATTTTCCCTTCATTTCACATTTACCATTTTTAGTTTATTGGCTCCCGTAAGTTTTCTAAAGTATTCAGATTGTTGATTGGTTAATTTATGGGGCCCAGATTATGTCATTTGGAACAACTAGAAAAAATATTAGATCAAAGAAGCTAAATTGTTCTTAAAGGCTTAAATTACACTCTATAACAAAAAAAAAAAACGATGCACCGAGAAGGAGTTGTCCGATAGAGACAAAATTTGGTGATAGGAAAATTATGTACAGAATAGAAAATGATTCACATTTTAGAAAAAATGAATTATTTATTTCAGAGTTACATAGTTACAAAATAACGAGCTTAATAAGGTGTTCACCTAGTTCTAGCCCGGATCCAAGATATCACACGATGCGGCATAGAATGATAAATCTCCCTGGTAGTCTTCTGCGGTATTTCTTGCCAAATTTGCTCCAATTGTTGGAGTAGGTCCTGAACATTCCCTGATAGATGCAGTCTCCTTCCCATTACATCCCAGACATGCTCGATTGGAGAGAGATCTGGTTGACCAAGGAAGTATTTGACAAGCAATAAAGTAAGTTCATAGCAACACGTGCCGTATATGGTCTGGTAATATCTTGCTCAAAAATAACGGTAGAAAAACAGGTCTCAGAATGTCGACGACGTACTTCTGTGCTGTAAGTGTGCCTCTAATGATGACCAAAGAGGTTCGGCACCCCAAACCATAACACCTGATTGAGGGCCTGTGTGACATGCAATAATGAAAGCACGATGGGCACGCTACCCTGGGCGTCTCGACACACGTCTTCTATTATCATCAGGACACAGTTGGAAGCGGGATTCGTCTCTTAACACTATACGTCCCCAGTCAGCATCATCCCAACCTGTTGGAGCCAAGCACCACTGTACTCTGACTCGACATTGAGCAGGCGTGAGTGCCACATGGCGTAGCGGTTGGTACGAGCGTAGATTTCGCTCTATTAGACCTTTTGTGAATGATCACAATGGACACTCGTGTGCCGGTCGCACGTCTGATGACTGATAACGAGGAATCAAGCACTGTGACAGCTGATCTGACAATCACTCTGTCATCCCGATCTGCTGTGGCCCTAAGACGACCGTTACCCTCATGATGCTGAAATCTCCCAATGTCCATCCATTCTTGTCAGCATCTTCTAATCGCCGCATCGCTTCGATTCATATCACGAGTGATTCTCCGGTTTACCCACATCCTCTTTCAATCCAATGAGGCTACCTCTTTCAAACTCTGACAGTATCTCGTATCCTACGACGGAGACATTTCTTTCAGTCTTTGAAAAGTACCCTAAATCGCAATGCAACAGAAAATTTGACCATCGGATTGAGAATCGCTTCTTATGTACATCTGCTGAGTGCGCAGTTCCGATGCACTGTATCTCCACTTATTCATTCATTGAACACCAAATAATTTGCATGTTCGGTCGAAATCATTTTAATCATTTGAATGTGTGGTCGAAATGTCTTTGCATACGAAAGTTCGTTACAATCGGGCAATTCTTTCTTGGTTCGTCATTTTTTTTTTTTGTTATAGAGTGTACATTTATAGTTCGCTGTGTGTAAGTCGATAGAATTGTTAAGTAAAGAGAACCCTAAAATGATAAACATTTATGAGTTAAACTTAAATATTCAATAGAAACTGTATAAATAGGTTCCACATCTGGAATCTGTACAATAAAAATGTAAATGGTGCGGAGTAACCTTATGGATGTTATTTACGTTAATCGTGTCAACTTCCAATGCCTTAACAGTATTTTAACTTGTTTTAGAAAGATATCATGAATTAAAATTAAAATTGTATCTCATATTGTAGATGTTGCTTTTAAATCTGATAATTAAACTTTACCTAAGTAATCTATAAAAATTAAGATAAAACAATTAAATAAGTTTTTCTTAAGGTTTCCAAAAAAAGTTCTATATCATATCTTATTTTGAAATGAATTCAAATTTTTATTAGAAATTTTCGAATTTATCAACAGTATTTATATAAAAATTGTAATAAAATTGGTAACTTTGAGGGTTTTTTTATATACTATGTAACGCCTCTCTAGTTTTGATTAATCCGACGGACATAATTCAGATATTCAGTAATGTATAAATGAGAGTCATTATAATGTGAATTTATGCTCAATTCTGAACTTTTTATTATTTTTTAAAAATTTTATTAATATGCATTTATTTCTCTTTCTATCTCTTAATCAATCCTCAACACACATACAATTTAATTTGAATAATAATTAAATCATTTACTTTCCCACTTGTTTGTAGTCCAAGTAAAAATAATCCCAGAAACTTATAGTTCGATCAGGTAGACCGATGTCTTCTGACTGTAGCAGATTCTTCTAAGACATAAGACAGCAATCACTTAAGTTCGTCCGCGTCCACAATGATTACATGCTATTTTAATCATAATCTCCTCTAAATACAACTTTCAACTTCTTGCTTCCTACTTTATATTCAGTTTGACTTCAATTACATACACATATCTTACTTCTATTTAATTCCTTGTATATCTTTAGATAATCTAATCTACGAGAATCATATTTCATTTAGTTAGTTATAGGTTTAACTTTATGAATTTCATTTCATAATAGATTTTTGAAATTAGTTATTAGAAAATCGGGACTACCTATTCTTACAACTGTTATGAGATAAAATTTATGGGATATTCTTTAAAATAATTAAATAAGCAGAATATTCTATGAAATCCGTTGTTCATTCGTATTTTTGAGGGTAGAGGGGGGAATTACATAGTGGTCTTAAAATGAAACTTCCGGGAAGTCCAAAAGTAAAATGAACGTTGTCTGATATTTCACTTTGTCTCCACAACAAAGAACTATAGGAAGAATTCATCAACCTTTCAAAATACGAAATGATATATTTTTTTCTTTTTAAATCATATTGATTTCACTAAGAGAGAAGAATCTGTAGATTGCGGTTGAGAATATAATCTCATTCTCGCTGATTTATCGAAAAACTTATGATGTGTGAGAAAACATATCGTCTGAAAATGAGAAGATCTCATATTGAGTTGTTCCGTTTGATAAAGAATTTCAACAGTTCTGATAATAAAAACATTCTTTAGTAATATATCAAACTTATATACTGACTCTTACCGTTAGGTATATCACCTAGGTTTGTTGTTAAATATGAAATTTTATAAAGATCGAATGATCTTCAATTTCGCAGTCGAAACTACGATAACCGAAATAATTTTGATCAGGAATAAATAATTCCTAGCTTAAAAAGAGGATGAAAGTATATTTTTGATTTTCATCAATATCATCAAATGTTTTTAAATATCTGAATTAGTAAATTTCTTGTTGAGAATATCATATTACCTTCATTTAGAAACTTTTGTGATGAAATGTTTTGTTTAAGATTAGATTCCCGTATTGTTAAAGAAAAATAATTGAATTAGAGATTTTTTTTTTCCAAATAGAACATTCTCCTGTTTTAATATAGTTTCAGTTAGACATTAACAAAGCATCGTTCATTAAATACGCAACATATTCTACAATACATAAATTTAATATATTTTTTGTACAGGTTAAAATTTATTGATTTTTATGAAAAACAAATATTGAATTAAAGTATGATTCTCTCTAAACACTAGTAAAATGGGGAAAAAATATCATCTTATTTGATAAAGTGTAGATACTTTGGATAATCTGTTTCATTAAGCGTAAGATTAGAATTAAAACAAAGAATGGTGCAAAGCAAGAATTATGGTGAAAAAATTATGAAGAATTATGGTGAAATTCCAATAAAACTTATATTTTTGAGGAGGCATATTTTAATTTTTGTTTCCTTTTTAGAAAAATTGCTTAATGTATTCTGTTATATGGAATATATATAACTATATTAGTTATTAGAGCTGAATGAAATATAATGTTTCATTACTCATTAAAATATTCGTTTGCTCAATAATTATTTCGATGGCACCTAATGATATCCCATCAAAGCAACTATTAAAATTTATTAATAGACATATTAAATGGTTATCTCACATACATTATTCTCTTTGGGATTGAAGCAACATTTACGTCTATATTTCCGGAAAAAAAAAAGATGATTTCATTATATCACTAAGCATAATTATTCAAAGAATTAAAATGATTTTAAGAACAGAAATATTTAAAATTTGCAGCAGGCGGACAAAATAATGGGAACACTTGGAACCTGGATTATTATGTTTATTAATACAGTATTGTTCCATCATAAGCATTAGAAGAACAATTCAACGTATAATAGATATGCACAACTCATTCACATATGGAAACAATAGTGAGGCCTTCGTCAGACTAAAGAAATTGTATATAAGCTTGGATTGCATTATTACTGCAGTAGGTGTTTCTATAATTTTATCAATAACCTATATTTCCTTCTAAAAATAAGCATTTTTCTAATTGTTCACTCTTAATATATTTCTACACCGTAGTCTCAAGAAGTGGAAGATTTGTGGAAGATGGATCTCGAAGATGAACCTTAAATTTAGCTGAGCTAGGTTAACGTAAATCTCAGGAAACAATCAAGAGTTACGGAATGAGTTACGGCTATTACCCTTGACTGGGCAAATAACTGGTGCGTGTATCTTAACACTTTATTACACTGTCCTAAAACGAAGGCTTTAAATTGTGTAAATTTCCTTGGTTGGATAGTAAAATTTATAATTAGTCAAAAAGATCAGCCTAGATAATTTAATAGAAATCAAAATAAATTAAATATTTGGAGTGGTATGATTCACACTAACCCTAACCAATAATTATACCTATTTATTTGGTTTACTTTTATTATATTTATTAATTAGGGTTAGGAATTTTAATTATAATTATATTAACTCTAAATAGTATACTTCTAATAATTGGATCCGAGTCCAGATATTCCCTCAATAACGTCTTATAGTTGCTCGTAACTCTATAACGTAACTATATTTCCCTCAAGGTCATCTATTATCCTCTCTCTTATTAATTACAACTATGTTGAAATAGTAATGCTCATTTGCATATCACAATGAGCAATTAGCATGAAATTTTCAGATAGAGTTGCTATTTCGAGTCCTAGTATTACTAAAGAACAATCAAATAGAATAATGAGAAGCGTTGCACATTCAATGGAACTTATTCTACACAATTTGGTATATGACCATAACATAAAGTTGCTGGATTCATTGCCAATAGACCTCCGTCAAAGATTCTATTAGGAAGTAAAATTAAGCAAAGCGAAAATAAAATAAAACAGTTTTAAATATCATAATAAAAAAATGTCTCAAGTAAAATACAAATATATAAGTATATATTTATATTTTACTTTGTAATATCTGTTTAAGGAGTGAAATGTTTCAAATTTAAATCACATTATTCTCTTTGGGATTGAATCAACATTAAGGTTAATTTTGTGTACATTTGTGGTCCCACAGCTCATTTAAAAGAATAAAATGCTTATTACATTCGCTGTTAATTAACTCAAAATTACTCTCCAATGCATTAAAGATTTAAAAATGTCTAAATTAGACATCTTTAATTATGTTAAGAATTAATTCTTCCAGAGAATGTTTTCTCCTCCATTAATTTCAAAATATAAAAGTCTATTAATAATTAACCATACCATGAAAATTTGAAAATTTATTATAAAAAAAGTACAGTTTTATTTATTTTTTTGTATGTGTGCATGCATGAAGTTATGGGTCTATAGTATAGACCCATAACTCTATAGACTCTATACTATTTTAAGAAAGTTAATAAATACAGTTTCAATTTTGGATATGCTGCAAAAAAATTAATTATTATCAACAAGTGTTTTAATTATTGATTGTAATAAAGATGCAATATTATTATTAAATATTAATGCAAATATTAAGTATTAATGAAATAAAGAGGAAATATTATTAATAAAATTAAAAATTATTAAATTATGCATTAACAAATAATTTAAATGTTAATTATTAAACTGATTTATTCGTTTCATATATACTTTTTTAGAAATATAATACATGTATAGTCTTTATAAATAAATTGTTTATATAAGATTGATAACACTAAAATCAGAAATATTAGCACTGAATGAGAAAATTAACCATAAATAACAATTTTTAAAAATAAATTATAAATCTTTCACTTTTAAAGTCAAAAGTATTTTATTTATGAAATCGACTTTATCCGATGTAAAACTATTCAAATACCCGGGATTTCATAGATATCTTTGCTCAGGAGAGCCGCGTGAATAGATTATTATTTTTTGTATATAAATATATAAGCAACGAATAAGCAGAGAGTAATCAAGTACCCTCTTACGTTATGTTATTTAATTTATGTTCGAAAAATTTGAAATTCACTATAATTATTTAGCTAAGCGATATGCATTTATTCAATTGATTTCCATTATAAATGAAATTACACTGAATGCTGAGAGAAATCAGATTGTATTTGAAATGGATTTAAAAACATAATATCTAACTCTTATTCCCCAACAATGCTTAAAATAGTTAATATTTTAGGATTAAGAAACATTTCGAAACAAAATATTCTATTCGATTGGTATGTATCAATAGTTCTAAAAACTGAATGAATACATTTGTTACTCAATTCTCTATTTTTGTTTTGCATTAAATTTAAAGAAACAACTATGAGATCATTTATTTCACTAAAAGGAAAAATATCAGAGGAAATCGCGCTTTGAGCAATCATTTGTAATTCAGTCACGAGCAAGCTCTTTTTCCGGAAACACAACATATTCTGTAAAACTCAATTCAAGAAAATCTCGGGTCGAAAATGATTATCTCCGCATTGCAAGTCTCACTGGGTCTTATGGAGGGGAAAGTGCGTGTTTAGAAACTTCCGGAAGCTTTTTCAAAAAAAAAAGCATTAATATATATTTTTTGGCACTTGAAAGCACTTTTTTATTTTATGTTTATCTACATAAATATTTCAGAAATGTTACCTAGTGGTTCGAATACAGACCAGACATGAATACAATATCATAGTTACTTCTAATACTGAGATATAAGTACAATACCCTATAAAATGTACCAAAAATCGGTACATTACAAACTCTTCAACATCACCTTTTTTTTTCTTTTATTTTAAGCGTGTTAATCCATATTATTTATTTAATAAATAAATAATTTCCCTTTAATAGTTTAAGCATATCAATTAGGTTTTCAAAAGATTTGATAATGTCACTTTTATTCGGAGCTATTTCGATTATAATGGAATATCTGAATTATTTTTATGCCACTTCTATCATCAGGTCTAAATTCATTTCCCATAATATGTTTATGCAAATATGTAGAGAGGTGAAACGAACTATTTTTCTTGATTAGTACATAAATACTTAATTGGACTCGATCGGCAGGAGAGGTGGGTGATTTTATTTGTACTTTATAATAATGAAGCCTATTAGCTACTAACCGTCATTACAGTTTTAAATGAACTAAACTTACAATACAATTAAATAGATTTACGTCAAAAGTTCATTAACTAACTTTTAAGTTCTTTTAACTTACATATACCAAGTAATTCTGTTAAAATTTTAATTTAACGTTTTTATCTGATTGTAGATTTGTTTTGCTTTACCTATATTTCTAAAAGTCTCTGAAAGGATTTTGTAAAGAGAACTATTTCAATTTCTTACTTCTCTTTACACGAATATGGCTTAGGGAAATTCTAGAATTACAATAATTATACAAAATAAATTTAAACCATAAGAGTTATCAGTTGTATTCTACTTTAAAACTATATAATGATCTTGAGTTATGCAAATTTTCTCTTCATTATCAGATAGAGCTATCAATTTTTTGGAAATCATTTTCAGGAAACTCAAGTGATAGTGACAAATCATGACTAAAATACATGATAGACATAATCGACTAATTCAAATCAATGACACTTTTATATTTGTTACATATATTTCTTTCTTATGTGTAACCAGTCTTGGAAATTACAGCTGTTGTTTGGGTCTAATAATTATCCCTGCTGCCACTGAAGATCCGACGTGTATGGAGGTAAAGTCTTCTAATAGGATTGGTGTTTACGTTAAATAGTAGAGAATCAGGTCAAGTGTTATTTCCTTTTCTAGACCATGGTTAAAAATTATGCGAGGCCCGTCACAAACGGCCAATTGTTTTCTTGCTGCTACTAAGTGCGGCATTAATTAGCAATCAATCAATCAATGAAGCAACATAATATTTTCAATTAAAAATTTCTTTAAATGAATTATCTTCGTTTTTATTATTCTTATGAATTATCCTCGTTTTTGTTATTTATCATGAATTATTTTCATTTCTTTAAATGAAATATTTTTCACTTTAATTTTCGTCAACAGATTTAGAATGCATTTTTAAATGAAATTCTTTGAATTTAAACAATTTTATGTGTTTTTGGTGTCAATAATATTACCATTATAGGAAATAGTCGATGAACAAATACATAATAATGTCAATATGCTGAGGTTTGTTCAAAATGATATAGAAGGAAAAGTCATGCAAAATATTTTTAATAATGTTTCTTAAAATACATAAAAGTTCGAATTTTCTTGGATAATTAAGAAAGATAATGTATTCTGTGACTTTTAACTAAACATATCATTAAATTTTACCGAATAATAATATACCAGCGTTTTAAGGACCAGCGTTTTATTGAACTAAAGAGAATTTATGATTAATTTTTCTTATGAATAATGCTTTAAATTTAATGTATATATATATATATATATATATATATATATATATATAAAACTGCCACGCTCTTTCTTACAAATGCTAGCCTACGGCCTGCAAATTTAAACAATGTCTCTCGCTTTACTGAATTTGTGTGAGGACAATAATATATAATGAAGTGGATACATCATCAACTCAACATAATTATCACTCTTTATCATGGATACGAGGAAAAAGAAAAAAACTGCTTTTCCTTCCCTTAATTAACATCTACGGCAAACTTGGAGTCTGAACATGGTGCCATCATTTAATTGTTTGAGTTAACCATGTCTAGGTCTTCAGGGACTATTGATGGTGGACTTGGAAGTCTGAACAGTAAACAAACGACGAAACGACTATAAGTTAATACTTAATTACTTCATCTTACAATAATTAGCGGTGAGGAAAGATTTTAATTCTTTTTTTCAGCTGCAGGAAACACTACCACGTAGGTTTCAAGGTTCAATTATGGATTATTAAATTCGATTAGTTGTTCTAGGAATAAGAAATTTATCTTAAGCTGCTCTCTACTCAATAATATTCGAATGATGCTCCCAACGATTCCAAGACCTATTCACACAACAATATGCTTGGTAGTCATTCTAAAATAGATATTATAAATCATTTATTATATTAAGATAAGCATTATACAACCAATTATGCTGATGTCAAAATAATCATTAACATTTACTTCCTCTCTTCTTCTCTGCTGTACTTTTATTTCAAGATAGTAAATAGCTTTTGTGTGTTGCTTGAAACTGCTATTTTTCAAAATCGGATGTAACGCACAGTTTTCACAAAATCAGAATCATTGAAATTCCATTGGAATATCGTTAAATGAATGGCACAACTGTTGCTTGTCAATCGATACTAGATAATGTTTACTTAAAGTACCTTCTATGACATAAAAATCTACACACCATGCATTGAGTTGTCCAATCACTGCGGCAAAAAATCAGTGAACAGCGTGAAATACGTTCTTTCATTTTCACAGAAAATTTATATTTCAGAACAATTGAACTATTTGTTGAAGAATTAAATTTTACAAATCGAAGGTGAACAAAGCAATGGTTTACTCTTGCCCTGAGGTCAGTAAATGATATTTCTTGTAAATTGCCTGTAATTCAATTTAAATCAGCAATATTCTGGAGTAGTAGTAGACGCTTTTATATCAGGTTACAAAAATTTGATTGAAAGAGACTAGTAACATATTTGACCAAGTGTTCCCAAAGTTTGAAAATAATTTTACCAAGTAGTGCCTTTTGTAATTCAGTTCTTTACCAAAATAAATCAAGTATCATAAAAATCAAATCGGCAACACATTAGGTGGCAGAATTAGTATATGGGCCATTATGCAGTAAGGAACAACGATTACAAAACAACAAAAGTGACAAGCAAAAAACGATTTGACTGTTAAACAAATGATACAAACATTTTTTCTAGACATGGATGATGAGCTATATGAACAGAATCATATGAAGCCCCAAAAGCCTCGACATGATTGCGCTTGGATCTTCATGATACAGTTGAAAATGATTTCGTCCCCTATAGACTTTTGCTCATAGTCAGTGCAGCTTCAATCTGACTGAGTTCAATACTACTGCAAAGATTGGTCGGTGTATAGAGAGCAAAGGTTATGACATGAGAATGATGCCAATGTAGATTTTGTTGAATCAGATATGCCTGTCAGTGGCTCAGTTGTTACTTGTGTGAGTCATACGTCGGATTATTAACAGCAAATCTAGTGTTGCGACAGCAGTTCAGACAATCACTCTGTTGCTATTGAATGATACCTGCTGTGGGAGGCTCGATTCTGATTCACTGAAGCACACAGTCTGTTCATTCATTAGCTAGAGACGGTTTTAATCATTTTCTTTTATTTAAATTTTAATTTTGCAGGTAAAACTCAGTTTCTTTTGTTCTCAATGCGTTAAATCTTTGTGCCTTACACTTGTCCATTGTAATTAAAAAATATTCTCTGATTTTACTTTACATAAGAATGATGAGCAGTTTATCCCTATCATCAAATTTAATTTTTTATTTCATATTTCAAAATGACTTGAACATATGTATTAAAGAAATCAAACAGAAAATATTCTTTTTGCTCTTCATAAAAATAGCACACATTGAATTTTAAGTTTTTTTAAAAAAAGTTTTCAGTATCAAAAAATGATCTTCAAAAAATTATGTCTTTATTCTAATTATATTTTAATAAAGATAAATTTTTTCCACAGAGTCAATACGAAAAGTAATAATAACTCCACCTCAATTTTTTTAATCACAAATAAACTCCATTTCATAGGTTTTATTTCGCATCATTCTAATGTTGCTTTGCCATATGGGTAAAATTCAGTGTGTTATTTTGATAACTTCGTGCTGTTTCTCATTGAATGTCCATCTTTTAACCCTATGAACCACCTCCTTTTAAAAAAAATCCTTCCCTATAAATATATCTTCGAACCCAAAACAATCAACATTTTTTTTTTCGTAAAAAATGAAACATTTATTCATTTCAGAAGTGAATAACTTTGTAATTAGATAAAATGTTAATTATATTAATTGACAACAAATTCATTCTCTTGCACAAAACTTTTTTTTTCCTAATTTTAATTGATGTCTTATTATATTCACCCTATAAACATAGAACATTTGCAACTTACAGTCAAAAAAATCAGAAAATAATTAAATAAATAAAAAATAATAATAATAATAACTGTTTCTTAATTTTCTTAAGCAAACGAAGAATCTGGTAGAAAACGATTCTAGCATTTTATATCTTCTTCCTTATTATCAAGAAAGGAAAAAGAAAGGTAAACAGACAAAACGAAAGAAAAAAAAGACAATTTACTTCCTTTCAACTTAGGAGCTTTTCCCTACCTTTGAACAGAGTATAAAACAAAGACAATTTTTTTTTTCTTTCAAAAAAACGTAAACATCTGTA
Organism: Nephila pilipes; assembly: GCA_019974015.1. Taxonomy (NCBI): domain Eukaryota; kingdom Metazoa; phylum Arthropoda; class Arachnida; order Araneae; family Nephilidae; genus Nephila; species Nephila pilipes. The sequence goes on along the minus strand of BMAW01057639.1, from coordinate 35,551 downwards.
AGGTTTTAAAGCAATGTTAATGTTTTCTTGTTGCAACATGTCCTCAGGGTAATGAAGTTGGGAAGGTGTTGTCAATATCGTTTCATCTGTTATCACTTTCTAACCTAAGAAAGTTGAATAAGATGAACGGAAAAGAAGGTAATACATTTGGGTTTGTTTTAAACAAAGAAAGAAATATCATATACGCCCCTTTGTTAATGTAACCGGAGAAAGTGTATCAGTTTTTCTTTAGATTAGAATTGCGGAATGAATGCTTCCTTATATTTTTGTTCCATTTTAGATTGTTTTTCGCTTTCGGTCTTTCTTTGTTGGTTTGATTTTTTATTGTATTAGCTCACTTGTTTAGAGACAAAACTGCTTTTACAGTCCCTCTTCTCTCATGACACGAAGAACGAAAAATGTGATTTCCCCAGAAGAAAAAAAAAAGAAAAACATCGCAGCAAAAGAAATTACTCTCTGGATAAATATCAAAAGAATAATAAAATTGGAATGGATTTGATAGCAAACTGGTTTTCTAGTAATTTCGAAGGTGGTTTTAAAAAACATATTTTAGAAATTATTTCTACATCTTCTATATATTAACATTTTTTTTTCGGTTCAGTATTTTTCCTCAACCCCAATTAAATTAGAATTAAAATAAGTGGTACAAGAGTTCTTATTTTCAAGGTAAATAGAATGCTAAATATTCCCTTTAAATTTAAACTGCAAGCGCCAGAATATCGTCTGCATAATACAGAAAATAAAACTAGTTAAAGAACCCCTTTCATTTAATAGTAATTAAGACAGAAATGTGATAATTTTTATTAAAGCTATTTTTAATTATTAGCAACATTCTAGAATTATGATGATAGAGGAACCAACAAGGTTTCATAAATTATATGTTTTGAATATATATATATATATATATATATATATATATATATATATATATATATATATATATATATATATATATAATAGCTTAAATTTTATTATATATTATAAATAACCTCTCATTTTATAAGTTTATTTGGAAAATACAGGATATTTCAGGAATTACTGGCATAATAATAGGACGATAATCTCTTTAAACAACTTTTTTTGCTGTAGAACAAATGAATGTAAGTTAAAAAATTTCATTGAACACTACTTTCATCAAACATATTTAATTTGATAGAGAAAATGAAAAGAAAATAATTGAATCAGCTTCATGTGTCAAACAGTATTATTTAAAATAGTTTTTGAGAACCATGCTCACAG
>BMAW01057639.1:10418-24308 GCA_019974015.1 Nephila pilipes | reverse complement strand
ACCGACAAATCGTTGCTTTTGATGGACAAGAGTCCGGGTAACATTTTTCAATCCATTGTTTCGCTTGCACGGTGTTTTTACCCATTAAAAAACAATGTTTTATCAGAACACGAAACTCGGTTTTTTCCATTTTTTAAACAAACTACAAAACGACTTTACTCCAACCTCGATAACTCAGCTGTTTCTGGTCCGATCGACTTAACATTTTGACACGTTTCAAGCAAAGGTTAGTACTCTAGAAAGACCTGATTACTGGTTTACTACGAGTGCCATCTCTGGGTTAGTCTCGGGAGTTATTGATTGATGCGTTACGAGTATACTGCAATAACATGATTTAAACATAATGTTTTATTGAAATTTTTAATGATTTAAAATTATCTATTTTTGAAATAATTATTACGCAGCTGCGACTCATAAAATTCGTTACATTCAAAATTTTATTGCTAACAACATAATTTGATAATCATCATCCATACTACCTTAAAAATAATTTATTCCACCTTTTGTCTAGATGCATGTAATTTTGTTTTTGACTGACAGCATCCGCATTCTGGATGTTACGTTGTAAATATTATAATGACACAATTTTCGGTAACATTCTTTCTCTAGTAAATGGAACAATTCAGTTATTATGAATAATATGAATTGATAAATGCTGCTGAGTATATTTAGGCAACTTGTGAATCTGAGAAATAATATTATACAAAACTTTAATAATGATATGTAAAACTTCCCAGTGATGTTGAAACTTAGGGAGGAATTTAAGCCCAACATGGTCTTTTTCGGTTATAAAGCCCAATATGGTCTTCTACTTCGAAATGGTGTTCGTAGTGGTTGCATTTATATCACAACGGGTCTTCATCCGGTAGTCCGAAATATTAACTCTTTATCTTGAGAAACGATAGTTTCGCTCGAAATGTATCTGCACAGCACAAACGTACTCATCAGGCGAGGAAGGAATATCATTTGGTTTTTCTAAGATAAAAATGCGCGATAAACGTAAACTTCGACCCAAGAACATCTAGGTCGGTGACAAAACAATTGCATCATATATAACACTTCGACGGATCAGAAAATTAAAGGAATATGAAATTCTTAATCCGCCAGATTTCTAGAAACGTTCATAGACAAGTTATTCTCAGGAATTTTCTAGAATCTTTACATCATTCCATCAAACGCAGAACGTAGTGCAACTGCCTGGGATTTCTGGATTCGTAAAATATTGTAGCATGCATTGAAAAAGATTGAGTTGAAATTCGTTCCTGAAATTCGTTCGCATCGTGATATGTAGTCTTTAACTAAAACGTCAGCAGACTATGATATAGCTTCTGCCATTTTGTGAAATATTCCAAAATACAGATTACATATCGATTGGTTCTCAGTCACAGCTAGTGAACTTGAGATATATAGCGCAATCCTCTCAAAAGGAGCTCCTACATTAGAGTGGTGCAGCAACCTTCTGACATTCGTCTTAGGTCCTATTCGGAATCCATATTTGTGGCAGATCTTGCAGCAATTCTCCCCATCAGTGCATATTTGATACCAGTAGAATCGCTCTCTAACATTGTTTAATGTCTTCATCACGTCAAAATGTGTCCTACACTAGGATTACCGTATATATACTTCAAGTCACCTGGAAATTTGTTTCGTAGAAGGGCCAATTGCACTCTGTTTTTCCCTCTTATCTTCTCCATTTACGATATAAATCTCTATCCTTTAAATAAAGAGACTCCAATAATGCTCAATATCATTTCGAAATAGGACAAAAAGAGCATACTGTTAACGGGAAGGTTGATTTGCAATACTTACTTCCTATTCTAAAATGGGTTTAATTTCTAAATCAACCACCTGACACTTCTCCGGTTCTTGCAAGTACCAAGAATTTGGAGTTTGAGTGCAAGAGGCTATAGTTTTATTGACAAGACTTTTACAGAACTGCATTTCATCTCCGTATTTAAATATTGTTTGCAGTATTCAGAATAATAACTCCTTGACGAAGCATTTTCCTTATTTGATCTTCTCCGATAATTCAAAATCATACACTTGGAGTCGCTTGTTCCATCATAATACTTGTCCTTCAGGTCCTTTGAAAATAAGTATGTATTTTAGAGCGGTGGGATCATTTCATAGAAAAGCACTCCCTGCTGTACAGATACTGAGGGAAATGCTCTACTAAGTTTACGATAAGGTTGAAGTTCCTTTCTGGTAACATAATAATTCCTTCCTGGTTTTCTCAGGTTCTGACTAAAATGATAAATTCGCTCATTCTTGACAAATACCAGAGACACCTGGATTGTGTTTGAAAATAAGTTAGAATTAGAGTTGTTGTCCGACCCTGCTTGAAATATTAAACGGTCTTTTACAATATTATTTTCAGTTAAATTTTGGTTAGGCTGAGAAATTACTTACAGATCAACAGTAATAAATACTTAGTCTCAACAAAATATTCTTTTTGGACGGGGTCATTCTTTTACTGATTTGGTTTTCTGTGGAACAACTCTTCTATCTTCTTCGGTGAGATGTTCCTAGACTGGTAGCTCTGCACAGTAACGACGACGTGCAGATAGGTGCACGCAATAATTTCACTCTCAAGTGGAGGATTTCTTCAACACCGGTGTACACAAATTGATCTCATGGTATGATATGTGTTTCAGTTTCGTAAATTCTTATGTTTTGTTGCAGTTGAAAAAGTTTTATATCCGGTTCAATAAAAATTTCTAGTGTTTTTCTAGTAAATTTTATGTCTTGTGGGCTTTCGGAAAACTTACTTTCTGCACGAACTAAATAGAGGAGAAATATTCGATTTTCAGAAATTAAATTTTCTTGGCTTAAAATAATCAAATTCCTAGGACATCCCTTTTTTTATCCATTCACCGGAAAAAAGTAAACGATATGTGTTATTAAAATTATTATTTTAATACATATTTAAAAGGCTTTTAAATGCTTTATGCTTGTCTAATATATTGAAAAAAGCATTAAAACTACTACTTTTAATCGTTTATGTAATATTTAATTTTTCCACCTCACATCGCAAGCTGATTTGGAAGGCTATAGTTGTAGGTTCTTTAGATATTATATACAAACCAAATGTGTGTGTGCTTGAATTATTGTAAGAGTGTGTGTGAAATGTCTTATATAACTCAACCATGGCTAAGTAGAATTTTATACAGTGTCCTTCAATTCCTCTAGGCTCATAAAAGCTCATGTAAAATTAAAAAGTATGTATCTGTGCATATGTAGCAAATTAAGTACTTTGTTAACAAAACTATCGAGTTATTTTTATAAAACTTCTTAGTTCTAAGAATATCAGTATAATTAATCTCAATTTCAAATTAATTACATACATTCTTAAAAGGCTTCCATGAAAGAAAAAAATTAAATGTATGAAAAAATTAAAAGCATATACGAATTTTTGTATCATATTTTAAAAGTGTATCAAAATATATCAATTTTGATAGCGGTTTTAAAGTGATAAAGTGTTTTAAATTTCAGTATTAGGATAATAATAATCCACAAAAAATTTAATTTATACCCAAAGTCATTAAACAATTAAATATGAATTTAATTCTAATAAGATTTCAAAATTTAAATATTGTAAACAATAACCTTAATTATTAAAGCAATTTTCTCATACAAACAAAAGGAATGTGATGATTTACACATAAACTTCGAAATTTCCAACTGGCAAAAGGTTTCTCTTAAATCAATTTGTATTTAACCATGTTACACTATTTATATTTACCGCTTTATTAATTGACTACTTTACTGCAACAAACAAAAAAATCTAGTTCTGTGCATATTTTATTTAAGTAACCTAACTAAATGTCTTTTATAAATGAAGTCCAAAATTTACAAATTAAATTCTAGACTTAAGCACATATTTAATTTCAAACAAATTTTAACTTTGTGCTCAAACTCAAGTAACTTAATTATATTCTTCGTCTTTAGATAAACAGACGTTTTCAGAAGACAGAAAGTTTTGAATGTAACGTAAAGTATTCGCTTTAAACTATTTCGAAATTTGAATAAAGAATTTAGCTAAAGTATTCATAAATGTTATGCCTTAACATGACTTTAACTTAGAAAATGTACCAGAATTTTAAAAGCAATAAATATTTTTATACTCTAGATATTATTAAGATGTCAAACATTGAAATAGGTTGAATTAAAAACAATCATACTGTATAAAATGCGTTATTATAAATAACACTCATTTAATGGAAAATTAAATTGCCTTCTATTAACAAAATTTCTAGCTTTATAAAAATTTTATACATTTACATTTTTCATTGTATTAATGAATTTTTTATTAAATGTTTCCAGAAATTAGATTTATCATCCATATAATAATCAACAGCATTTATGATTCACATAGGAATGTTCGAAAGATTAAACTTTGTTGCAGAGAATGATAGTTCTTAAGCATATATATATATATATATATATATATATATATATATATATATATATATGCTTACATAGATGATGGCGCTTTTAGCCTTGCCGAACCCAGTAATTAATTCACATAAAGGTTGCTTCTGGCGTCAACATACTACTGGATCTCGAATGTTATAAACATTCAATATTAAATTTTTATTAGCAAACACAAACTTTAAATACAATGCAATAAAAATTAAAAATCAAATGACAAATACAGCGTTCAAAGATAATAATTGTAATATTCAAAACTTAATAATTAAATGCAATATAAGAAGTACGTAGTTAAAAGTTTCTGATTGAGAAAAGGCAAAAGTACAAACTTTGTCACTGACCTTTTATGAACTTCACTTTTATGGTTAAGTATAACAACTCGAAAATTATTTTCCTGAATGGATTTTTAGATTCCGTACTAAATGCCAATTAAACGGGGAATAGTCATCAGAATCTTTTACCAACACTAAAATTCTTTCCTTAATTTCTACCTATCCATTGTAACATTTAGGTCGATTTAAGGGTTTGTTTAAATATTCAGATGACCATTTCTTCCCAAACCTTTTGTGTTAGCTTCTGAAATAATTGCCATCTACTGAAGGGATTTATAGGAATCTCTGTATAATTAGGTTCAAGTAATGCAATCAATGATGATCCATTAAGAAAGTGAGTAGATGTCAAGGCCTCATCGTCATTTGAATCATTTGAAATTGGCTTATCGAATGAGAATTAAGAACAGCTTTGATTTCAATAATTGGATTCCATATTTCTTCCTTAGTTAAAATTGTTTTTCCCTGTACATGCTTTTCATGATATTTAACGGATTTTACACTGACTTCCCATAAACTTCCAAAGTGAAGAGTAGAGGGAGGATTAAAATGCCAATGTATATCTTCATTAGATCAATAAAATTTTATTTCTTCTTCATTCTTACCCTTACATAATGATTTATGAATTATTTTGAATTATCTATGAGCCTCCACCAAATGTCTGCCATTATCACTGAAAATATGTGATGGTTTGCCTCACCTAACAACAAAACGCTTTGGTACTACTATAAACGCCGCACTTGTTAGATACGTTACAATCTCGAAGTACAAGGCCTTTCAACTGAAACAAATAAATATACATACATACACCTTTATTACCTATTTACTTCTATCTACGAATTTTTCTCTATCACAAAGGGACCACAGAAATCAAGTCTCAATCTAGCAAAATCGTTGAATATGTTCACTCTAGCAGCTGGTAAATCAGACAATTGTCGCTGTATAGACTAGCAAATAGACCCTTTCACAAATAATATAATTAAATGCAAGTTTTTTGATTATAATTCTTGCAGAAACAATCCAAAATATACTGTTTAACATTGTCACTCTTTAACATTGTTTCAGCAACTGCATTATTTCCATGCAGGTGCTGAAACAACGTTGTCAGTTATAGTGTCAATGTTGTTTCAGCATCTGCATGGAAATAAAGAACATGGCAATGATTAATCAAATTTACAGCGAAATAATGTTTAGTCGGCTGATCCATAGAAAGCTTTCGCATTTCACTTAAATCACTTTTTTTTTATTCTGCCACTCACTCTGATTATTCCGTCTGGATCAAAAAATGGACATAAAGGTAATAATTTACAATCATTAGGAATAGGAACACTCTTTTCCAAGCATTGAATTTCTTTATCAAATGAGGTTCCTTGAACTCTTTTCACGATACATAGTAAAGTATGTTAAAGTTCATTGCTGATTAACGTTCCACGGGGAAAATGTAATGGATGCCTTCTGTTATGAAAGAATCTCTAGCGCAAAGCCACAACTCTTATTATTTTCATGTAAGATGAACATTCAGTGATGACATCTAAAGGTTCAATAGTCTTAATACGCGCACGTTCTACTGGTGCTTTTAATTCATGAAGAAACAATTCATTTGTTTCAATAGGAAAATTATCTGGACACTTAGTCATTAGTGGCTGTAGTATGAATGAGGGACTATACCACTACAGCTTACACAGCTGAAGTTAAACATGATCAATTCTTTTTGGAATGAGATCTGCAGCGTTCTGTGTGAAAGATATATGATACCATTGTTCAATTCCAGTTAAATTTTGGATGATCGATATTCTGATAACAGCAAAAATCTTTAGATCTTTACACTATTTTGAACCATGACAGTTTGATGGTACACGATGATACTATCTGATGAGAAATAGATTTTCAAAACATCTAGTTTCAGAGCACTTAAAACTCTTTTCATTAATTGAACCAATAGAACTGCAATGAAGATTTCGAGTTACAGTATAGAGATACACTTGAAAGATGCTACTCTGGATTTACTAATGAGGAATTTAACCTTAGAGTCACCACAAGAAATGATGGAATTCTCATAAATAGCAGCTCCTTTATCCAATTAAGATGCATCAACAAAGCCGTGTAACTTTAAATTAACTGACTGTTCCTTGAGAATAATTCTTGGTCAGATTTACAGCTTTTAAAGAATTAATAAAGCTTTAACGCTCGTTATATTCCTTCAATGCAAGAGTCTCCCATTAATCTAATTTTAATAACCATAAATTTTGTAACATCATTTTCGCTCTTGGGATGATTGGACCTAACAGATCCTAGGGATCAAATATTGGTGCTATTTGAGATAATACAGCTCCTTTGCTATATACATCTTTTGTGTCATTTGAAAATGAATAAATAGATTCTACAGATTTAGAACGCAAAAGAAATTGATTATAGGCTGACCACTTGTTAAAATTCCATACCTCCTGTATCTAACAAAGATATGAGCAGTTGTTGCATGTCTTTACTTAGATTAACCGCACATGTTTGGACGTCGTCTACATAAATGTCCTGTAACAATATAGATGGTGCTAATGAAATTTCTTTCCCTCGTCCTTATCTATCTGCTGCACTGATTTTGTTGCTAAAAAGGCGTGCTAGTTGTTTCATAAATTACAGTGCACAGTATGTACTATTCTACTTGATCATGCTTCTCCGCCATGTATAAAATTCTCCACAGATTTCTATGGTTAGTATCATCCGATACATTTTAATAATGTCTGCAATAATATCAAACTGACGCTACTTAAATCTCAGTGGAAAACATGATAAATCATAATAAAATGTACGTCCTTTTAAATTGTAAGCAGTTTAAAATTTTCCCGAAGAATTCAGTGCACTTGCGTTGAATACGACCCACAAGGGTGTGTACTATTAGATTCAAGGACAAAACACGCCATTATATAGAATATAATATTTTAGATCTGGTTCTTCAGATTCCATCACTTCTCCCATGTGACCCACATTTAACATTTAAATACTCTCGCATAAAATTATTAAAAAAAGTTCACAAAATTTTGTCTCTCGATTTAGGCGATTACACAATGAATTTAAACATATGACAGCCTTTTTTTCAATTCACCAAGATACGAAGGGTCTTCTTTAATGGCAGTTTTACTATAAAATTTCAGGTTTCAGTTCTAGAGCAGGGTTTAGAAAATACTCTTTAGAAATGTCTTCCTTATTCTTAGAATTCTCAGTCTTTCTCTCGACATTTTCTATTTTCCAAAAGTCCTTTAATATTCTTTCTAATTCCAAATTAAATGTTACAAGCCTACAATATATGTTAACTTCTTCAGCTAGAAAACTTCCATGTACAATGTAACCGAAAACTCTATTTTGTTATCTTATATTTGTATCCTGAAACGAAATTCAATTTGGTTTTATAAGCTCATAAAATTGTTCTGAACCTTCAAGAAAATCGATTAGTCCTAAATTAAAAAAATTACCATTAGCTAATTTGAAGTTATTTAAAGATGAAATATTAATATCAAATGGCTTAGAGGGTATAAAGTTGGTAATTTTTGGAACTTACAAAAAAGTTTTAATTAAATCAAAACGTTTATCTCTGCTTAAAATATTTGCACTAAATTTGATTTTATATTCAAAGACAAATTATTTAATTCCTGATATAGAAATATTAGTCTTTTCAAACCTTTTGCACATAAAATTTGAATTTGCTCCAACGTCCAATTAACCCCTGCATTCATAACAATTAACAGATTTCTCCTTAATCCAACAAACAAAAGTACTGAATAAGACCACTTTTATTTCATTTGAAAGATTACATGGAGCTTAAAATTAATAATTATCACGAAAAGATCAAAACGGGAAAGTCAATGCGTCCAAAGTCGATTAATACTTTAATTTTCATTACTCATTTCCTGTGATAACATCTCTTCATTTATTTTTTGTGCGCGAGGGTAATGAAGACTCACAAAGTGCTTCTTCTTACAAATGCCACAAAATAATTTATTTCTGCATTCAATCACTTTATGATTCTCCAAACATTTAAAACAAAAATATTTAGATTTCACCATCTCAACTATATCACTCACCATCATGCTTTTATAAATGGGGCATTTATACAAGGGATGACTTTCGTCGCATGATAAAATATATCGAATATTTTTATATCAGTTAGAAGAACTTTTGACACACATTTCTGGGATTACGGTTTTTATTGCACATGCTAGTATCATTAACTACATGTTTCTTACGTATTATATAAGTCAACCCTTTTAACCAATTCTTTTGGTCTAAACCAAGAATTGGACTGTCTTTTACTCATAAAATGCATAACAACTTTCTCAAGTGTTTGAATTATTTTATCAGTTACTACTAATTGTTTTAAAGTTTCAAAATCTGTCACATTTCTCATTTTTAAATTATAATCCCAGCTCATAATCAATCTATACACGAAATGTACGTATGTTTCATTCGCCTGACGTTGTGTTCGAAAATTTTCAAAATAAATTTGGGGCAAAGGCGCAAATCCTCTGAGCCCTATGGCTTTAACCTTTGAATAATCACTCAGTCAGTTATATTTAATGTATGTAATAAATACCATTTGGTGCTTGTTCACCTAATGAAGTTAGAAAAATTCCCCATTTAAATTTCTTTGGGATATTTTTGGAGATGAATGCCCGTTTTAAAGATTAAAAAACAAAGTTTCAACCTTCCCCTCTATTATAAATTTCAATTGTTTAAGTTCATATACTTTAAATTTGAGAATCCAGAGATTCTACAAATATACTTATGATTTTCTCATATTTACCAGGTTTTCATTTTTTGATTCAGCACGTAACTCCGCGACTTCTAGTTCTGTTTTTTCTCACTCTGTTTTTAATTTTATAAAAAAACATAATTTGATCTCATCACTTTCTTTGTCAATGTTATTTGTTATATCTTCAATTAATGCAGAATCAATTTTATAACTGGTACTGGTTTTAGTTATATTAGTTAAATCTAATACTGTTTTTGGCTTTTTCTGAAATGTCTAATCTCAATTCTTAAGCAATACGCCTATAATCTTCTCAATTAGCATTTATAGATAGTTTGAAATTACTTTAATAAATATCACAATTAAATTCATGAAACAGTAAATGAAGATAATCCACCATCAAATTAGAGTATTAATCCATATATTTTGTTTCACGAGGCGTATCTTTTGAACAGGACACTCACAGATCGAATCTCCGTATCGACGAACCACCAATGGATCTGTCAATAATTTAATTTATATATATATATATATATATATATTAGTAAACACAAGAACTACATAAGAGTGAACTGTATTTGTAATTTTACTCACCACATTACGAAAGTCGAGATTGCCTCAACACACACACAGAGGCTTCTCATTGAACACACTGCAGAATTATACACGACATAGATCCCAACACTGACTTACTCTAGCGTCCCAACACTGACTGACTTACTGAAATTTACATAGTTGGCATTTGTGGCATTAACAAATGTATAAAATTAAGAGTATTAACAATCTAAGACGTGAAAGAACATATATACGTCTCATTTGAAGTAAGTCAGTATTCTACGTATGTATAACATGTCGGGAATATATTGGAGATCGATCATTATCGAACACGGAAAAAATAATAAAACCTCATGAATATGTAACGCTCTTCAGAATAAGAGATTGAGTTTTGTGTATTTTAATGACGCAAGAGCCAGATTTGGCATTGGTGAGTCAATGAAAGGTATAAATACGATCTAGACTTTTGAAAAGTATTGAGAAAGGAAACAAACTGGTTGACTAGAAGGAGATTAGAAAATAGTGAAAGATCTCAAGACTATCCCAGGAGAATGTCAGTCATGTTTACTAAAGACAGTGAACCTCATGGAAAAAAATAACTAGGGTGCTTTTGGGTCATGATGACTTTACCTACCTAAAGAAGGCAAGCCACTGAGGGTTCTTCAGCATATGTAAGAAGAATACATTGTACAAAGTTTGCAGAATAATATACAAATGGAGTAGGCGTTTTCTGATTTTTGAAGAGTGTAGAAACAACAAGAAATCATACATGTACATTAAGATGTGATGTTAAAAAAAGTAACCCATACGATCAAACTGAAATATGTAATACAATGGTTCTTGAGCATGTGATAAATTTCGATAATTGCTTTGATTGAGGCATACACCTTATTAGATTATAATAAGTTTAATAATTAAAGTAAAAAAAAATTCAATCCCAATCCAATAGGAGAAATAATTCAAGATAAAAATTAACGTTTTTATAAGGAGGGAAAGTTTATTAAAGAAAATTATTGAAATATTAATTAAAAATGTTAGTTATTTTTAACTTTAAAATTTACTTAAAAAGAGACATTTGTGAGCGTATTAAAAAATTCAAAATACTCATAAAATCAAACCATGCATTTGAAAGTTTGTAAGTCATTCTATTGAAAAAAAGGGGAACCAGAATTCAGAAAAGATTAATGACATGACACGGCGCCAAATGTTGGAATCTTTCTTTCTTGTGAATGATTACTGACTGAAAGTCAGCAATCTTTACTATCTCCCCTTTTGAGTAGAAAGTTTTTACCATACCTCATATGGCGTATGTGGAATTCCCAGTGTTCCCAGAGGGGGGAAGACATTTTTTCCTCAATCGTAAAAGAGCCGAGGGGAAAGGATATTTTGATTTATTAAAATTATTGAAATATTAATTGAAACTTGTAGCAAATGACTTAATATTGCATTGTTAGGTGAGTAAGAACGATTCCCAAAGTTTCAAAGCTCTATCTTGATGGGAAGTTGGTTAAATTAACGATCGAAAATTTGATAACACACACTCATACACACATTCCAAGTGAAATTCAGAAAAACGTTTCAAAATAAGAATAGGTACTGAAATTGTTTTTGATAGCTCATATTATACCCACATCAAAACGCATAGTGTAACCAAAAATTTTAGCGAATTTCAGAAAAAGGTTTAAGGAAAGGAAATAAATCTTGACTAATTAATATATCTAACTAAACTACTGTTTCCAGAAAAATGAGGAAAAAAAAAATTTAGAGAGCGTTTAAATTCTTCGTATCGTAATTTTTAATTAAATATCTAAATTATTTTGAAGGATTACTGTTGTAATCAGTTTTATCATAAATTTCATCCTCCATTATAAGACAATAAACAAACAACACAAAGAAGAAAAATAATTTTATTTGCTTCAAAATATTATTTAAACATTTATAATTATGAAAAACTTCAATTAAGAGATATTTTAAAACAAAAATCAAAAACGAGGATATGAGCATATTTTTATGTCAACGCAAAAACGACATTTTTGATCCTTATAATTAACACTTGATGAATAGCATTTGAAAAAAAAATGCTTATTAATTTACAGTATAAGGTAATAAAAATATTGTATTCTTCATTCTCTGCACAAATTAAATTTTTCCAGCATAAATAATTTAGATAACAAAATCTTTATTTTCAAAAAGAGTGATGGGAATGAGAGCATTTTAATGAAGATATAATTAACGTAATTTTAGATAATTTGCATCCTTCAAGAAAGCTGTAAAAACTGTATCTCGTTTTTTTAAAATTTTCATTTTACCAGTCATATTTAAACATTAAAAAAGAAAATAATTTTTTAGTATATTTCACATCATAGTACGTAACAGTTCCAATTAACTCAATTAGAATTCAAGCAATTTTGAAAAACTCGAAAACTATTGAAAAGACTCTAACAAATAGCTTCATTAACTTTAAGGTTATTTTAAAAGCAAGCTTTGAAAGGTTTTTGAAAAATACAATCACAGAGGGTTTGTAAAGGAATTCTAAAAAAGTTTTAGTTAAACAAATTCTGAGCTTTATTCGACATTTGACACTTAAGAATTAATTAGACTTCGAGGGTTCATTATTTACATTTTCACTAACACAGAGATAAGAAAATACTCAATAAATCTGGAGATTTCAAATAGATATTGATTGATGTCTATTATCAGGCATAACGAAGAATTTTTGCATAATTTTGAGCAAGCTATAAAATGCAATTTTGTTTTGTTATTCAATTCTTCCTAAATCAATTTCTTAGTGTAAAATGAAGAATACATATCAAAATTATTTTTAGAGATGACCTGTTTACTATAGCATATTTATAAGTATTTTATTTTTCTTTAATATTTAAAACCATAATCCCAGATCATGAACCATTATTTTGAAATAGCATCTAATTTAATATCATCCTATAAGTATATATGAGTATTAGACTTTACGTCATATAGCATTTAATTTATTATTAAATTTAACACACGTAGAAAAATCTAATGTACAAGCATAAAAAATGCACATTCTGTTGTTGAGTATATACTTGTCACAAAAAAAAATCCTTATCATATAAAGCGAAAATTAGATACATTAATTAACTTATATGTATATAATATATATATATCTGTGTGTGTAAATTATCTCACAAAAAACCCGTTTAAATTACTAATTTTCCCATTCCTTTACCCATTTGTCGAGAGTTCATTCGTTTTTTTTTTTTTTTATTTAAGCAATATGTTTATCAACTTTCCTAAAGTCATAAATATTCCGGAAATAATCCCTACTAGACTTATAGGTGTCATCAAAATCTCTTATCTTAAACCACGAGATAAAGAGAATCCCTAAGTATAAAATTAATGACAAAGAAAAATTCTGTCTCTTCTGTTGCAGTCTTGGAGGCGAAACTAGGCTTTTTGTATTATCAATTTTTATAATATTTATTTATTGTTTCTCTCTCTCTCTCATCGAAATGAGCAAACAAACTTAATTGAAAAAACATGTTATCCTTATAACCATGAAGTTTGAAAACGTCTCACATTCTTATTTATTAATTAATTTATAAATTCATATATATATATATATATATATAAGATAAAGCAATGAATTTATCATAAATTTAAATAAAATTTCCTATTTGTACATTGTAATATATATATATATATATATATATATTATTATATATATATATATATATACATATATATATATATATTACAAATAGGAAATTTTAGACATAAAGACTCACGAAACACATTTATTGTGTAAAATGAAATTAATCATAAAGCAATACGTAACCGAAACGAAGTACCTTT
>BMAW01057639.1:0-10393 GCA_019974015.1 Nephila pilipes | reverse complement strand
ATATATATATATATATATATATATATATATTACAAATAGGAAATTTTAGACATAAAGACTACGAAATACATTTATTGTGTAAATGAACTAATCATTAAAACCAGGGAAAGACTAAGACAATTAACAGTGATCCAAAAGGTTGCATCACCTTGTGTACTGATTAAAATATGCTTCGCATGTTCACTGGATCAATTTTTCCAACTTAGCAAGATTTACTTTACAACAAACTAATTAACATTAAGTTTGTAAATATAAATACTAAAAATTTCACAACTATAATTTTTTTTTAAAAAATCATTTGGAGCTTTGGGAATAAATCTCATACCTTATCTAATAACACTAAGAAATATGGCTTATAAATTTAATTTGTAGAAAGAAAAACTACAAAAGAATATATTATTCAATATCACTCTCCTTTATATATATATATATATATATATATATATATATATATATAAACAAAAAAAACAATGCACCAAGATGGATTTGCCCGATTGCAATAAAATTTCGTATGCAAAGCCCTTTGGGCCGATTATGCGAATGATTAAATATTGGTGTCCGATGAATGAATAGCGGGAGCTAAAGCACATCGGAACTGCGCACTCAGTAGGTGTGTATAAGATGCGATTCTCAACCTGATGTTGAAATTTTCTGTTGCATTGCGATTTAGGATACCTTTCAACGACTGAAAAAATGCCTCACCGTAGGGTTCAAGCTCATTGCGCCCAACTGTCAGAATTTGAAAGATGTCGCCTCATTGGATTGAAAGAGGAGTTTGGGTAAATCGGAGAATCGCTCGTCATATGCGTTGAAGCGATGCAGTGATTAGAAGATGCTGACAAGAATGGGTGGACAATGGCAGATTTCAGCATCATGAGGGTAGCGGTCGTCCTAGGGCCACAGCTGATCGGGATGACAGAATGATTGTCAGATCACCTGTCACAGCGTCTGATTCCTCGTTATCAATCATCAAACGTGCGACCGGCACACGAGTGTTCATCGTGATCATTCACAAAAGGGCTAATAGAGTGAAATCTACTCTCGTACCGACCGCTATGTCCCGTGCCACTCCCACCTACACACTGTCGAGCCAGATTACAGTGGTGCTTGGCTCGATCAGGTTGGAATGATACTGACTATGGACGTATAGTGTTTAGCGACGAATCCCTCTTTCAACTATGTCCTGACGATAATCGAAGACGTGTCTGGAGACGCCCAGTGCAGCGTGTCCATCCTGCTTTGACTATTGCAGGCCACACAGCCACTCGACCAGGAGTTATGATCTGGGGTACTCTTTCCCTTCATAGCCGGAACCCTTTGGTCGTCATTAGAGGCACACTTGCATGACAGTGGTACGTCGACGACATTCTGAAGCCTGTTTTGCTATCGTTCCTTTTGCAGTACCCTGGCCTTATTTTTCAGCAAGATAATGCCAGACCACATACGGCACGTGTTGCTATGAACTGCCTTACAACTTACCAAACATTTCCTAGGCCAGCCAGATCTCTCTCCAATCGAGCATGTCTGGAATATGATGGGAACACGACTGCATCTACGAGGGAATGTTAATGACCTATTCTGACAATGGGAGCAAATTTGGCAAGAAACACCACAGGAGACCATCAGGGAGTTTTATCACTCTACGACACGTAGTGTGACAGCTTGCATCCGGGCTAGAGCTAGTGAACACCTTATTGAGCTCGTTACTTTGTAACTATATAACTCTGAAATAAATCATTCTAATTTTTCTGAAATTTTAATAATTTTCTATTCTGTACATAATATTCTTATCCGATAATTTTTGTCACCATCGGACAACTCCTTCTTGGTGCGTCGTTTTTATGTTATACAGTATATATATCTCTAACTTCTCTCTCTTTCTCTTTCTCTATATATAGTAAATTTAAAAATCTACATTAATTAGCGTATTTCTTTAAGGAGAATAGCAAACAATTATTATAAGCTTATCTTAAAATTTAGAATGTTATTGTAAAATTTGTCAAAAGGTTATCTGTACCATTTTAGTAACTTTAATATACATCATCTTTTATTTAAAAACATTCTACTCTAAGACGGTAATTTATTCAACTTTCTTTTAGAAAATACTGGTGAATTTGAGTATTTTATTCCTGTCTCAAAAACAAAAAATTTTCTTGCAAAACATTTTAGAAGACAACATGCCATGTTTTATTCGTTAGGATGTCAATAAAGCTTAGAGAGAAAACAAAATAATTACTCAATAATTACTCAAAATAATTACTCAATTTATTTCAAAATATATATGAAGTAAAATTGTTTTTTAAGATTCTTAGATTCAAGAAGAGCTAATTTTGGTAAAATATATTTCCTGGTATAACTATTCCTTCCCTCTCAGATATTGATTAATTTGTTTTTATTCTAATTCGTACAGATAAATTCATTAAATTCTCTTTAGTAGTTCTTAAAGGGGCTTAGATTGAGAAATATGCTTCATTAGTCGAGAGAGAAAGGACTACACAAATCTAAACTAATCATTTATCAAATCAAGTTATTTGTGTATAATGGCCTCATATACTAATCATTCTAAACTTAATGGATTTTAAATTCTATAGCAAGAGCCTTGCCTTTCATAGAGAATTAACTTTTCCTTGTAAGAAAATTCCCTCTAATTTCCCAAGGAACGAGTTCTGCATGACACTTTCATTATAGATGATGTTTGCCAGTTTCCTAAGGAACAGTTAAATAATTTTAGAAATGAATGGAGTTTAATACGTTGCGTCGGAATTATTTGCATTCAGTATTGGGTTCTGAGTGTACCGAAAGTGTAAAATAAATTGTTTCGTTGTTAAATTGTTTTGAAATACAATAATCATAAAAACACTTTCAAAAGTATTAATGTTGGCTTCTAAATAAAATATAGATTGTAAAATCTAACGCTTATAAAAGATTGAAATGAAATTAAAAACGAAATAATTTTGCGAAAATTTGCTTCCAGTTATATAGGGAAATCAGAGGTAAAAATCTGTAAATTACTTTACACACACACACACACACACACACATATATATATATATATATATATATATATATATATATATATGTATGTGTGTGTGTGCGTGTGCGTGCGTGTGTGTGTGTGTGTGTGGTTTGTGTGGTTTGTGTGTGTGTGTAACTAATGGTTTAAATACATATATTACTCTTACAAATAAGAAATTATAAAAAAAAGTACTATACAAAATATTATATAAATTGAAGAGTGCTACTATTATTAAAAGAAGCGCTGATTTTGTCGAATATGTTAATAATAAATAGATTCATGCTCTTTAGTGCTATGATTTTGAAAATTTTTAGATTCTAATTACCTTAGCTTGGGTAAGTTTTAGAATTTGTCTGCAAATGTACTTTCTTTGGAATTTTATTAAGAATGATTTAAAGCATAATATTTATAAAGTGTAGTTTTCTTTTCTTTTTAATTTTTATCTTCTTTTTCGTGTCCTATTTTGCTTCAATTTATTTATATGTCCTATTTCTTTCGTCTTAAAGATTGTTTTTATAATGCTTTTGTAACCTTTCTCTTTGATAAAGAGTATTAAGCTGCATTTCCGCTTTAATTTCAATTTCATTTAACTTGGATATTTATTTGAACGCCCAATTCTTAAGTTTTAGGTAGGTAAGATATGCGCATAGCATCTCATATAGATTTTCATAATCTGTTGTAAACGGGTTGATTTATTGTTTATATTCTTCTTTTTCATGAGATACAGATTATTTGTCCACAGATCTATTTTACTTTACTATTCCTTTGCATCTCTGGGTGTATTTTTGTTTTCTTTATGAATTAATCGACTTTTTCATTTTGGATTATATCATTTTTTGCTGGGTTGGTTTTACCTGTAAACATAGTTAAACCGGCTAATCTGTTAAAATTTAGGTTAAGAATTTTATAAATGTTATGTTTAATTATTTTATGGCTTTTCTTTTATTTCTTTTTTTTCCTTTAATTTATATTTATTCATTAAGTGAACTTTATCTTTTTGCCGTTATTTATAGGTCTAGTTTGATTTCAGGCATATTAATATCTTTCTTAAATGTTTTATGGTGCATTTTTCTCTTTCATTCAATATATTAAGTAATTAAAATTACCTATTATTTTTTTTAATACATTTTCTATGAACTAAAAATTGATTGCATGTTTTAATTGTAACTTTTAAATTCCGTTCTGTTTTAATGTTTCCTACTACTCTAATTTTACCTCATTATTTCTTTATATTAATGAATTATTACTTATACACACACACACACACACACACACATATATATATATATATATATATAGTATTGGCCATTAAGATTGCTATACCATGACGAACAAACATCAATTTTAATGAATGATAAGCGCATTGGAACAGCACAGGTCGACGAAGAGCAATCTCAAGTTTGTATAAAACAAAAGATAGTTTCAACGGGTCTCTTAGTAAGAAAAAAGAACTCCTGCTAATAATTTTCGGAATTTGACCGGGATAGGCTTAAGATCTACAAGGACTGCTGTTTATCACACCGCGATATTTCTACTCGCATTGGTTTTGATATTGATTGTCCTTCGATTATGGAATCCGTGGGTCAAGGAGAGCCCTATTCAGAAAGAAAAATGCATCTGCTTGACTGAGTAATTTATGTTTTTCTTAACAATATGTTCCTTTGATCACTTGTTTCTTGGTAAATTGCTAAGTTTTCATTTAAAAATTTTCCACCACATTCGTATTTTTTATAGACTTTAATTTATTATAAATACTTCCGATTCGAAAATGCGTATTTTTAAATAAATATTATTATTGAAAACCATTTAACTATAAAATAAGCTAAAATCTCAATTACTGAAAAAAAAAACATTTTAATTTGAAGTTATTTCCTAAATATAAACAAAATCGAATATTTCCGACTAGAAATTCTTTTATTTCAAATTAATGCAAAATAAATTTTGTGAAATCATATTAAAATATATAATAAATCTAAAGTTAGGTAATAAATAACCTAAAATTACCGCATAAAATGCGATGAATATTGATTGAATTGAAGATTAAGGAAGTTAAAAATTGAACAAATATAGAGGTGACTGAGGACATTTATCAACTGTTTATTTCAGGCTTAAATCATAATACAACCGTAAAAATTTTTAAAAAAAGTATTAAAAAACTTACTTATAAAAGCAACGAGTAGGAAATATTTTTTTAAAAAAATATATTCTTTATTGATTTGGATGAATAACAAAAAAATAAATCTTTTTTATAATCAACATAAAATTACTATTGCTCATATGCACAGTAATTTATTGTTAAAATATTTCTAGTAAAATAATGATCATTATTTAAGTTAAGTTTCCTCTTGCTTCAATAATGATATCGTTCTAATACTCTCTTATTTGGGGAGGAGTATGATTTCATAACATGTGACTAAAGCAGCAGGAAGATAATTTAAAATTTATTTAAAAGTTACCTCAAACGGAAACTTCTTCCAAAATGCTGAGCTAAACGAGTTTTCTCAAGCAAAATGGTCTTACACATGAATTGCTTCGAAACTAAATACAAAAAAGTACGAAAATTTCATCATGACCCAAGGTACATGTAGATTAAATCAATTAATTACGCGGTTTTTTTTTTTTTTAGAGCTGAGAATAGTTTGTACTAAATTTTCAAATATAATCTTTGTGGGAGCTCCTTTTCACAGCATTTGCTAGAATAAGGTCCTTGACTAAAAAAATATCTCACTTTTTTCCTTCTGAAAAACTTAATTTAGCATTTTTTTCATTGATAAATATTTTCCTTTTGCATTCCGTTTAACATAAACTATATGAGTATAAGAGTTTTATGAAATTGTTTTTGGTTAATACATAAAATCGAACAAAATTATTTATGACTATGATTTTAGAGGGTCACAATTTTTTTTATTAATTTTTGCTTCCTTCTTTTTCCATCTTTTGCTTACTAATATAACAACAAATAATTTTACTAGAAATAAAAAAAACCAACTGCGAAAATATAATTTTTATATTACTTCTTAAGTATTATTATTAGCTACGAAATGTTTAATGTAGTTAAAAGGCATTTATATTAAATGTAACAATTTTTAGAGTTGCAATTTCAATGGAATTTCACTCACATAGAAAATTAAATTGAATAAACGTTCTTCAATAATCTATAAACAAATAAACAAGAGTTTTGCGTAACAAAACTATTAGTTTCCTTTCTAAAGAAAGAAAAAGTACGCACTGAGAAGATTTAACACTGTCTCAAAATAAAAAAAAAAAAAATGTTTAATTATAAGTAGTTTTGGTTTCCTTAAATATAAATTATTAAATAAAATGGTACAAACTAAAAAATAAAATGATTTTTTAAAAAAGAAGACACAATGTACATGTTCCCTTTCATTATTATATTTAAAGGTTTTTATTATCTTCGTATGTAATGTTTTGAGAAAAAGATTTAATATCAGCGATATGTTTTTAAAGAAAAGATAAATTTACAATTACGAATTTTATATTGGTATTAAAATTAATTTTAGTAAAAGGAAAAAAGGAAATAGTTATTTGCAATAGCTTAAATGGGAATATTTTATTCTTAATAGTTAATGTTTAATGTACTACTTATTCTAAACAGAGTAGAGTAGAACAATTATCTAATTTCCCTTAGGAAATGAGAAGTGATTTTTGTAAAACAACTTTTCTACTTACTCATTTAATCAATTCCATACGATTGTTACTTTTAGTTATGGTACTATTTTGAGATAGAAAGTCAGAATAATACTTAACAACTAAATGTGCTGTTCGAAATACATTCCAAGCTTTAGAAGAGAAAAACTCTGATAATATTTTTAAGATACTGTAACTTTAGACACTTAAACTCGGTTTAACTAAAAATGGCATAAAACAGAGAATATTAATATGTTTCATTACGTTTATATTCTGTTAATCAATTATTAAGACTTTGAAGTTTTGTTTGAAATAAACATTAATTTTCATGTAAAGATATTTCAGGAAAAATACATGGATTTTAATTGAAAAAAAAATCATACATTCATGTGACACTAAACCATTTGAAACGTTTTCTTTTTATAAGAACATAATAAACAGTTATATCTTTTATAAATATGTTCTCAAACTCTGTCATGTTTAATGCTTTATAAATATAGACAAATTCAATACATTTTTAAAAAATTTCGCTATGAAAGAGCAAAGAAATTCTATTAAGCAAAACACCGCTGGATGGGTTAATTTATTAACGTTGCACTAGACGTTTCTAACAGACTAGAACATTGCGTTGCTTGTTGCTATTGGAATGACCTCGTAATTTTGAGCATTTTGTTAAGTGACGAGGACGACACATGAGTTGGCACCTTCCTCTCCTAATTTTCACAATACACCGATTGGAGGACTTTGAGCCTCGACAGATTTAATGTGCAACAATCCTAGCTCAAAAGTGGGCTTCATTAGAATCAAGGCTCGATCCCACAACTCGACGAAAATCGCAGGTCACTAGTCTCCGTCCATGACTATTAGGCTACCGCGTCCACTCAAAAAGCGGATAAGGAATTATTATTATAGGGAACAATTTAAAAATAAAGCTTCTATATGTTAGCTAATGATATTTCTCATATTATTATAACATCAATGAAATGGAAATCAAGTATATCAAAAGAATTGTGTTCGCAAAATGCGAAGAAAACAATCTAAGTAATACCTATTTAATAATGATCTTCAAAAAGTATTAATCTCTCTTCAGCCCAATTTCATTCGAAAAATTAATTTCTTTCGGAACATATTTTGAAAAAAAAAATCAGAAAAATACAAATGATTCAAACCATTGAAAGAAATTTATGTCATTAGTAAGTACTTCAAAATTCGATTGTGTTTAGAGCAGAGTAATACTCACTAAGCACTCTGTGAACGGTTGTGTTAAACGGAGATTTTAGTAAGCATTACGGTTTCACCCTATGATGCAGAAAGAAGTAAGCATTACGGTTTCACCGTAGCATATAGAAAGAACGAAAACATGAACCAAATTTTTAATGTTGACGGTTCTATCTAAAGAGGAAGCATTTTCATGATGTTTCTTTGCATTTTTTTTAAACAAAAGAGATGGAGTCAACACATTTTAAGCATATGTATACTTTAATATGAAAGTTCTGTGTTTTTTGCTGATACAAATAATGCAAATTTGAGCGATAAAGAAATGGATGTGTTTGAGGTAAATAAACAATTTTTTTGGCTTCTGAATCTGAAGTGTAAGAATTTTTATAGAATTAAGATAAATAAATATTTAATACAGTAGTCAGAAAAGTGAATTAAGTACTTTGAAATAATACCTATGTTACAAATTGCTTTTAAGCTCGGTGTCAGATAAGAATATCAATTACTGTTGACTCTGTAAACACTATGTGAACTTAAGACTTTGATAAAAGAGTGTATATATATATATATATATATAATCTTACGGAAAAATGCGTTACGCTTACGTTGAGAAAAGTTTCATGGTCTTAATAAAAATATTCCATTGGCTTGGCATACCAGACATCAATTTTTAAGATGACTTAATTTGAAACAAATCTTGAATTATTTTTAAGACAAAGTTCTTTGAAGATATCTTGCACTCTCTCTGAGTATAATATCAACGTCACTGTGCTTAATTTAAAGTGGTAATTTTTTTCATATTTCCCGTTGCAACAAACATGTCTTGAACTATAGGTGTGTCAAGTAAAATATTACACAACATTTCATATAAATTTACATGAATTTAAGAAAACAGGAAAATTAGAAATTTCACAGAAGATACAGCAACAATTATATCATACATCAAAATAGAACATGTTTTTACTTTTTTGTTGACAATTTTTCAAAATTAATTAATTAATTTTCATTATAACCAAAAGTATAATATTTTCCCTTTTTAACTTTGATAAGCCTCACCTTAAGATGAAATATAAACACATTTCTAAGAACTAGAAGAATATCGCCTCTCACACTCTTTTAACCCTTTTATACACATATAATTACATACAATTACGTATTACATGAAAATATACAGATAGAGGACAAAATAAAAGGATCACCTGTGAAATAATGGAAAATCTTTATTAATAGGGGGTTGAACCACCCTTTGACTGAAGTACAAATTTAATGCGACGTGGGATAGATGCATAAAGTTCATGGACGATATTTAAAGGAATATTAAGCCATTCCTTCTGCAGAACTGTCTCTAGTTACGAAGGACTGGATGGAGGTAGAAATCGGGAACGAAGTTTGGTGTGGCGTAGTGGCAAAATATACGAGGCATCAATTATTTAAAAAATCATTCATTAACATCTTCATAACCACCATTCAACTACAGAGCTCTGCTCTCGCCAATGACAACGTGTCGACTGCGGCACTGTCTGGTGTCTGGCGGGTACTGTAACGGTTTCCGCTGTTGCAAGCGGAAATGACGTCATTCAAGGGGAGTATATCATTTCCAAGAATACAGTAACAAACAACAAAATGTTTACAAGCTATGACGTCACATTGGACTCTAAATATTCCATAAATGTTCAATAATATTC
Source organism: Nephila pilipes (assembly GCA_019974015.1). NCBI lineage: Eukaryota > Metazoa > Arthropoda > Arachnida > Araneae > Nephilidae > Nephila > Nephila pilipes. The sequence goes on along the minus strand of BMAW01057639.1, from coordinate 826 downwards.
AAGTCCGGAGACTGAGGGGCCAGGAATATGTTCAACTTCATCGTCATACTCTTCGAACCATGATTGAACACACCTAGCAGTGTGGATAGGGGCATTGTCGTCTTGAAAAAGCGGTCGCTCTTCAGGGAATACAGTTTGGACAAAAGGATGAACATGATCCCCTAGAATACTTAGATAGTTATTGGATTTGATTATCCCATGCAGAATAACAAGTGGTCCAAGACCGCGCTAAGATATCGCACCCCATACCATAATTGAGCCCCCCCCCTTGCTTCACGGTCGGCAAGAGGCATTCAAGATTAAACACTTCTCTGAGCGTGTTTTCCAGACATAAACGTGTCCGGTCGTCTGAAATAGGGTAAAGGACGATTCATCTGACCATATTACCTGTTGCCAACTCTATGGGTACCAGCCTTTGTGATCTCTGCATCACTGGCGTCGCTTGAAAGAATTAGTTGCTGTCACCAAGGGTTTACGAATTGTCACTCTGTCATAAATGTTCGCAGCATGAAGTTCCCTTTTGACAGTTTTTGTTGAAATGGGGTCTTGGAGATGACTCTTCATTTTGAATGTTATCTTGGATGACGATTACTTGTGCTTTCGGGCTACTATGCGCTTCAAGACCCCTATCAGCAAGCTTTGACTTTCGGCCACTGCTGTGCTTTGAAGACGTCGTCTTACCACCTTCGTGTACGCTGCCATAACAGCTGATACCTTACTCCTTGCAAACCCCCAAAAGGTTTGTTGCTTCCGTAACCGATGCTCCACTTAAACGCGCTCCAACAATCATTCCTCTTTGGAACTCTGACAGGTCTGACATTTCAAC
>BMAW01057616.1:0-12691 GCA_019974015.1 Nephila pilipes | reverse complement strand
GTACAAATATTATATCCGTCTCCAAAAGCTCATCCGGTCTTACGAAATACGACTTTAATAAACAATTAAACGTAATATAAAGTTATATTGAAAACTCTCTCACGTTTAAAATTATTTAGTTTTAATAAGTAATTAAATAGAATATAAAATTATATTGAAAACCTCTTTTATGTGTGTGTGCTTCTAGGCAATAATACAGTTGTGCGTATAATTTTTTAAAGGGGAAAAAGGATGTTGGAAAAGCTCTATGATGAACAAAAAAAAAAAAAAAACTCTCTTAAAATTATTAACTCACTTTATTTTCCGAATGTCACAAAACAAAACAGTATAAAATTAATGCTACTTGAACGATATCGATTAATATTCCAGAAAAAAAAAAGTACTTAACTCAGGGGTCGCCAAAGTGGTCTATATAGACCCCTAGGGGTCTATATAACAACAGTAGGGGGTCTATCTGACCCAAGGGGTCGAATAGGGGTCTATTGGGCCTCGAAGGAAAAACAGCTCTTAATACGCAAATCACACATATCTAACTGCGTACGTAAAAATTTAAAATATTTTTATAATTGACTTAATATTATATTCTTTATAGAAAATAAAATAATAAATCAGAAAACAATCTGCCCCTTTTTTCCTTATGTGTTTTCGTATGTATACCGTGACGTCACAACTTGACCTTGTGACCTGTTTGTAATTTGAACGACTCAACATACAAGATGAGACATCAACATACAAGATGAGCTTGCTGAACTATTGTCCGATCTTGAAGCAAAAACGCTTATTAAAAATTTGACAATACATAAATTTTGGACTAATATAAATATAAAGCAAAATTATGTGAAACTTTACGAAATGGCTCAGCCATTTATGCTGGCGTTTCCAAGTTCGTATATGGTTGAAGCCGGTTTCAGTCACGTTAATTCAATTTTAACTAAAAACAGAGATAAATTAAATGTGGAGCTTCGAGGGGATTTACGGTTAAAATTGACTAATTTCGAACCCAATATAGCGAACCTTGCCAAGAAATACCAGGCACACTCATCTCATTAAGAAGTAAAAAATCTGTAGCTACTTTACTTACTGTTTCTGATTTATTAAATATTTAGACTAATATATAGTTTTATTTTAATTACCTGAAAATTACCTTTGTGGGGGTCTATGGAGATTTCGAAAAATTATATAGGGGGCGATGATCAAAAAAGTTTGGCGACCCCTGACTTAACTGAATAAATACAATTTTTTTTTGCTGCAGCAATGCAGCTCTGGCTTATTTTTTACGCATCTCACAAGCGGTATGCTATTGGCTATTGTAGATGAGTGATCACGACAAAGAGCTTGTGGTTGATGATATTTCAGTCGAACCTTGTGATCTAATACTGGTGCAACTTAAGATCCGCCGTGTAACGAAACTGAAAAGTCGAAAATGATTAAGATTTTTTTTTTGTTTATTGGATACTCCTAGTGGCATGTATCTGCCTGATTTACAGGTCAGCGGTAATAATGACCTCAATTATCATAATTTAATGTCTTAGTCAGATGACAAGATCTTTATCTCAGTCAGCATTCGCTCCCTGCAGGATTTCTTCACGAAAGATTTAATGGCCATCAGCCTCGCTAAGCGATGGATCTTTAATGGAATCAGGACTCAAGCACGTAGTTCGACTGAAACATAGTAAGTCACGAGCTAGTCTCATTGAATACTTGGCTACTGCGGATAAGTTAGTTGAGAGAAATGTAAAATATTTTTGGAAAAATGGATATTTTTGGATACAGTGGAAAAATGTAAAATATTTTTGGTTAGGTATTAAATATTTTTGACTTTAAAAATCGCTAACAAATTCTTTAAAGCAAAAAAATAAATATGCATTAATTTTAAGATACTTGGAATATATAAGGGTTTATTTTTATCAAGATATGTGATTGGTATTATGAAAAATATACTTGTGACTTAATAATAAAAAAGTAAAGAAAGAAGAAATTTGTAAACTCTAATTTATTTGAATGGAATTCAGTAAAACTCGGCTAATGCATTATTGTCGATAATGAGTTCCTAAAAATTAATTTTTAAATTTTCACTCATCCATATTAACGGAAAACAACAACAAACTATTAAAAGAAAATCATGATCAGATAATCTTCCTCGTCATGTTGAAGAATAAGGTCCGGAATTGAGCACTTTTTCCAATAGAAACGCAAGCATTAATTTTATTTTCTGACCTTCACTATCTTTTAGAAAGTAGCATATCTTATAATTAAACTCATTTCCATCCGGAGTAAACCTTTATTTTGGGTGTAAAATTTGTTCTATGTTTTTCTCCTTTACTGTGATCTAATTAGGTTTCTAACTATACATGTTTAAGTTAAGAAGTTATGCGTTTTTGAAATGTACCTAAAGTGTACTGCATCATAAGTAGATGTACGTGTTAAAAAATCAGAAAGTTGAAACAATTTTCACCTAGAAAAGTGTTCCGTTTTTTGATAAAGTTCTTCGATAAGTGTTTGAAACGAACTGAATAATTCATATAATGTATAAAATATGATACCGACTTTTCATCGAATTAACTATAAATTTTCTTAATTAATGAATGTTTTCTTTCTTTTACGAACATGAAGTTCTAATGTAGTTTATCTTTCATTGTACATAAACTGATCTAAATGCCTTAAATTATTTATTAGCCTTTTCCCCTGAAAGGTTAAGAATGACCATAACAAAAACCGGTACTTGTCTATTAAAGCGGCGCCCGCCAAATTTAGAATACGCCAATGTCACCAAGCTAGTTAAATGCGCCAATTAAGCGGAGCGCAAAATTGAAAAGTAGGAAAACAAATAACACACCAATAAATAATATAAAACTTTTTAATTATTGTTTTTATTTAATAATCTATTATATGTTTAATGTTAAATCTCATCCCAATAAGTACTATACAAATTTAGATGTTTAATATTAATATTTACATAACTTTTAGAAAATCAATCTACATAAAAGGCCATATTTCCAAAATTGCGTTCATTATTTCATAGAAAGCATTTTTCCCCTACATATTTCCTCCACATAAATTCTGACAGATACGATTCTAGATGATGCCGTGCCACGCTGTTTTTTATTACGCCACTTTGCTGAACCCCACATTCACTCCCGTTGACGGATTTACAAAATTGTATTTATGGTTCACCGTGAAATGTGTAAAACCATCATGCATTTCGCTGTTAGGTAAATTGTAATTGTTAACGACGTTTTCAGAGGCAACAAAATAGGTATTTAAAAAAAAATACGAAATCGGTAACGTTAACAGGCAAGCGATATTTTACTATGATGAAGTGCTGTTTCTTTAGGACTGCAACCTTAGGAGTTTACAACCAAACATGACGATAAATCTTACTGCTTGGCGATTTTCTATCTACATCCGAAATCGTAATTTGGCGGGCGCCGCTATAATGGACAAGTACCCAAAAACCTTACATCAGCTTTATAGTTTAACAATGTTATTTAAGGCTGTTTTATAGCTACTAATTTCTCTTAAGGACTAGGTCGAATAGTTTAGGTCAGTCAGAAAATTATAAGATGGTTTATGATTCAAAAGTAAATGAGACAAACGGTCCTACTATTTCATGAAAAAATTCTTAAGGTTTATAGACTTTTTCGCTTCACTTTGAAAAAAAGAGCTATATTTTTAATTCAGGAAACTGATAAATCTCGCCTAAAACGTTGAGAGAAAATTCTCAAAATTTCGAAAGAAAAAGCTACTTTTTCAAAATTATAATTATATTGATTACTTTCAAAGTAACAATGCAACGTACTAGCTGATAAACGCAGAATTCATTTATTATTTTGAGTGATAATTATTAGTTATTATACACTGAGTAAAATACATTATTATTATTTGAAGTATTTATAACAATCAAAATATTTACAAAAACAATCGAAATATTTACAAAATAAAATTTTGGGAAATGCACTTTCGAGGGATTTTTCATCAATTAAACTACAAGCTGAAGAATGTTTTCTTTATTATTTGAACTTGAAAGGATGTCTTAGATTTACTTTCATTTGCGTTAGCTAATCTAAATGCTGAAAAAGTTCATTAAGTTTTTCCCCTCAAGATTTAAGGATGTCCACCATAAAAACTTTTTAACAGCTTTGTTTTTTAACAGTGTTAACGAAACCAGTTCTATTGTTGAAGAATTTTCTTACAGAGTAGATCGAAAAGTTCGAGTCTGGCAATAAATAGATGAATTATTATTTTAAGTTAATAAGACAACGCATTTTCTCTTTCTATGAAAACTACTTTGAATTTTCTGCATTTTTTCGGTTCACTTCAGAAAGTAGAGCTCTATTTTGAATTCCAAAAACTATGAAAAATATCGTCTAAAATATTAAGAGAAAGTTTCAAAATTTCAAGAGAAGAAACTCTTGTATCAGATAAAATAATTATATTCCCTACTATCGAGGTAACAAAGTGACGCACTAGTTGAAAGATACAGAATCCAAGTATTACTCTAATTGATAATTACTAGATATTATTCAAAAAGTAAAAGGCTTACTTATTGTTACAAGCAAGAATAATATTCAAAATATTTACAAAAGCAATTGGAAAAATTTACAAGATAAAACTTTAGAAAACTCACAAGTTTAGACTCTTCAAAACAATGATTAAAATAGTGGTATGAATCTAATAAAGTATTAAAAGAATTTTTAAGCAAATACGCTTTTTCTAATGTTCAGAAAATTTTTATATATGAGGGTGGTTTAAAAAGTACTTGTATTTCAAGACAAATGGTATCATTAAGGTAAATTGTTGATACCGTTGAGTTCTGTCATCAATTAAGGGGAGCTGAAAGAAATTTGATATTTATTCATAAGTTAGTTATGATTTGTTATCCATTTGCAGAAGAATCAAAATTTGATTGCTGTCACGTCGAAATGTCGACTTTATTTTGAGTCGAGTTGTCACCTTCCGTGGAATCTGGATTTATCGTTATGAACAGAAATAAAAAAAAAAAAATCAAAATATTAGATTGATTTTTGTAAATTCTTTTCAAAAAAAGGCGGACATTGTCTAATCGATAGCACAATTATGACAAAGAATTTTTTAAGTCTGAAATTCTTCATGATCACGAATATGAGTCACCGAGAATTAAGCAATCGTCCAGTGAATCATGATGTTTTCTAAAAAACAAACCATTTTCGATACCATTTTTTGTATAGAATTATGGAACCTCATTCAGAATATAAATTGTTTTTCACCAATGTGAAATTATTTCTAGAGTACAACTATGGAAATCTCCTTCTTTTTGTTACTAGCTGATAAAAGTCAACATTATGAACACAAAATATCATTACTAATAATTTTCTTGTATCACTTCTATTTCTGTCAACATCTGATACTTGTAATTTAACTTTGTTACCAAATTTAAAAGAATTTTGAGGTTAGAAATATGCAACATTTTCTCTTCCTAACGAGATCATACGAGAAAAAAGATGTTTTCAAGCCTAATTTTACAGGAATCCCTAATATTGCTTTATAAGTAATATACTTGATGCCTACAAGAAACATCCTATTCTTCATAAGTTACACAAAGCGAAACCCTTCAGAACATTTACTAGAAAGATTGCTTTCGAATTAAGAACTTGTCGGATTTTCTATATCATAGTTTACACGCTAGGCTGAACATTGAATTTGGCTCTGTCTTGGTTTATCGTGCACATTTTTCTGTTCCTGTTGTATTGCATAAGATCCTTCTACCATTTTGTTACTAAATACACGGCATTGACCCCTTGCAGTACGACTATAAATATAGCAAAAATCTGAATTATACGATATGCAAACTCTTGTAGTATACTTTGTTTTTTACAGCACCTAACCTTACGAACTTCATCAATTGGTCTGGATAGACAAATACACAATTAAAATCATTATCTGTTTGCTCCTTCATATCAATTGAGGGAACATTTAGTTTTAGTTTTAAGACCATCCCTTCAAAAGCCATTGACCGAACAAGAAAATCTATTTTGAGTAACCTATCCTTTTTTGATAATTTTTCAACAAATTTAAATAAATCATCCCTTCTTCAAAGGTAATAATTTTGTATTTTTCTGAAACCTTTTTAAAATATCATTTCTACCATTATAACCTATTGATAAGTATGTTTCCTGCATTATGTTAAATTTTATTCAAAATACATTTAAGATCTAACTTTGGAGTTATCTTGTTTTTAAGGGAAAGATGAGATTGTCAACAATGCCTATGTTTAGTATTTGATAATCCTCCTTTCCTCCCCTCTTTTTTTGCTTTTAGAATTGCTCTTTTTTTAAAAAAATTATTACATATTTCTTTCGAATTATAGCCAGTGAATGTATTCTTAATTTTCATTATAAAAACAAATGTAGAATTAAAACCCTCAAATAGTTAGTAAATATTTTATAAAATACGAGATAGTGAAAAAAAACACATTTATCCAGCACAAGAATAGTTAAATCATGGCCTTGTACCATTAGTGCAGGCTCATTCTACATCCACAAAAACCGCCGATAAAACTAATTGGCTGTGTGTTATTCTTATGTTGTCACCTATGACCTAGCAATAGTGGTTGTCATGATAGATGCTAAACAGCAGCGCAAAATGAACGCTTTATTGTAAAGTTTATTGACTTTTGGTACATTTGCTAAAAGTGCTAGCGAATATGTAAACGACCTGGTTATTTTGATAAGTATTCAATAATTTACCACAAATTCCAAATTCAGTGTTAATTATGAATAATCACCGGTCTTTATGCAAAATCACTTGATTTTAATAACACTTATTATATACACGTATTGTATTCATGTATACACTGTTGAATATTAAAATCGCAACACCAGGAAGGAATGATGTCTGAATATCAAAATCACATGAAAGGAAGAAGGGTTAGGATATACAAATAATTAGTATTTCATCTCCTTTATACGATACAGGCATGATAAACGACATCTGAAACACTGCATGAAAGAAAAGTTGTACAGTGAATTTCTCATTCGAAAAGCGCTTTTTAAAGTCGGAGTTTGCTCAGAATGTAGTGTTAGGCCTTGAATAATAAGAAGAAATGCTTACCAGCAAGTCTTGGAATTCGATAATGGTAGTATCGTTCCTTATTGAGAGTGTGGATTATCGTTCCGTGATATCGCCTGTCATACTGTACGAATTCCAACCACTGTCATACGAATATGGAATCAATGGGTTGCTGGGGTCCCTAATGAAAGGCATAGAGGTCTGTATGTCCTCCCATGACTAACGCTTAGAGTACAGACATATTGTGAGGTGTGCCATGCAAAACCGGACAACCCTATAACGGACCATTAGTTAGGAAATGCCCATGTTTGCAGCACGCCCAGTATCCTCTCATACGTAGTGACGAAGATTGTAGCAACGTGAATTATCGCCACAGCGACCATTTCTTGGGCTTTTCTTAGCAATGCAACATAGAGAGAGACTGCGACTTTGGTGCTTCGAATGACAAAGTTGAAGGCAGACTGTCGTCTCTTCAGACGAGTCTCGGTTCTGTGAGCAGTATTCTGACGGCAGCATACGTGTCTGGAGGCTACGAAGAGACCACTCTCTGCTGCGTGCATTCGATATCAGAAAAGGGACCCTGCATCTGATGCGATGGTTTGGGCAGCCATGGGGTGCACGACACGCACATCTCTAACTCAGATCGACGGTAATTTGAACGCTGATCTGTACATTTCTGATGTCAAGTGGCTATGCGAACAAGACAATGCAAGACCTCATGCTGTAAGTCTGATTCTGACCTTCCTCGATACACATTGTTTTCGATTGTTGCCCTGACATGTACAATATCCGGATCTGTCACTCGTTGAAAACATGTGGTCAGAGATTGATGAGACACTGACCGCTACATCTTTACAGTTAACACAAGAACATAGACTTGAAGAGGGGCATAGATTTGAAGTAACATGGAATGAGTTGCCCTATTCTGTCATCCAAGCCCATTTCGACTCCATACCTAACCGGGTAAGGCCCGTTTCATCTGCCAAGGGTGGTAGCTGTTTGTACTAATTTCGCACCCCTGTAACTCCCGAAACTACTTGCAAATGTATAATCATTTTGTCGTCATGTTATACTATTTAAGTACAATAAATATCTTTTTTTTGTATTTACTTTTCCTCATGGTGTTGCATTTTTAATGGCCAACAGTGTAATTTATGTTATTTGTACTATAACTTCATATGTATAAATTTATATTTATTTGCATCTCTATATCTCTGAATGTACAGTTATGTGAAATAATACCATTCGGATATTAAAATACAATTTTTGTGACTTACTTTTCGAAATAAATATGGGAAAAGTACAAAACTTTATTGCACGTGAATAAGGTATTACCTAAAAGTAGCAGATACCTTTAAATATAGGCACTTCCCAATATAATAAATTAATGTTCAATATATAAATAGATCTGTATTTAAACTCATAATTAACAATTTTGTTACAATTGTGTAACAAAGTAACGTTTTTATCATATTGTGTAAAGCAAATGCTGTGGGTGAGCGAATACGAACAAAAATTCAAAAAAATGGTCGGAATCAAATGCAATTAATTATTTTTAATTTTCCATTTTGTCACTCATCTCTCATAATGTTGAACCAGAAGAATACACAAGATATATTTGAAGCATTTTCCATCGAGGTTATTAAATTAATTCAACCAAAATGTTGTCGATAGTTCCCGCCGTTTTATCAAAAATAGCTGAAAATAATTAAATCATTTTTATAAAAGACAGTAATTATTTCAGTACAATTAACGGTACGTTTCTTCATGCAGAAAACTATTAACAGTTTCATAATAGTTAACGAAATTTAAATGGAAAGAAACTCAATATCTTTTTAAGAAAACAATCTAATGTTCATAGTTCAAAGAATCGATTGGCAAGAAATAACAAATAGTCAGTTAACATTACAAGTCTGAAAAACTGGTTGAGTTTCGATGTCAGTTTTGCAGTAATTTTACAATTAAAGAATATTTGCTATTAAAAAAATTCGATGTTCTAGATAAAAATCGACCTTCTTGTTATAAAAAAAAATCAACTCTGCTGTTTTGAATTTAATAATAATTAAAAAAAAAACACAATTTTTCTGTGTGTAATCATGCAAAGTATAAAAATCTTAATGGCAAATTGATACTACCAGATATTCATTTGCCCTTCGAAATATTTAGCTACTTTTATTTGAATTATCAGTTTTAATACACATTAATGATGAATTCCTATAAGCATTTATTTATTCTAATTTAACTTTTTTGAAAATCAGATATTATCATTTGAATGAAATAACGTAAATGTATTATGGTTTTGATTATTTTTTACCATCGTTACATTTCTTCACCAACATACAAACGTATAACAGTTTTGTTTTTTTTTTTACGTCTTTAGTAAAAATCATCAGTATATCTTTGTTTAAGATAAATTATCAAAACTGTTAAATTATTATTAAAAAACTTCACACTTATGTATGTGAGTATAAGAATAAACTTACTTCCTCCATTATTACTATCATCTAAAAAGGAATAATAAATACTTTAGAACAATTCTGTAGTGTGCAAAAATTATGTGAATTGATTTTATCAAATGTGAAATGATTTTGAGGTTTGGCACTTTTTTGTTCCGAAAAGCATTTCGAATTAGAGATGAAGATGGGTAACGAGAAGTGGAAAGGCCAAAATTTAGATAATGATATTAGCGGAGGATTCTGCAGTACAAGGGGAGTAGATACACACAATAAGTTAAAATTTAGCTGAAAATCGCTAATTTTTCGACACTTGAGGCAGAGAAGTAAAAGGTAATAGACTATGCAAGATTTAAAATGTTTTAGTTTTAATAATAGACTTTAATTCTTATAATTTATTATTTAATTTTCATTCATATTGTACAACATAACTTTCATCAAACGAACAATTTTACCCTTGAAACCGCAATTAAATGGGAGTATTATGGGAAATCATAAGCAATCAATAATAATTTCGTTTTAAAATGTAGAGCTGATTTAAAATCATCATCACCTTATTAGACTCAACAGCCCAGGATGAACCAGGGCCTTCTTCTAAACATTCAGCCAAGATAGTCTTTCTTTTGCCTTAGTTTTCCAGTTCCTTTCCCCAATCACCTTAAAATCCTAATTAACAATATCCAGCCACCTTTTAAAATAAACACTTAAGCAATTATAATTTGCCAAAATCCCTTTCGTGAGTTCATTCAAGGCCATGTTTCATATCCCATTACATTACAAAATATGCATACAGAAATGAAGAATATAATACTCATCCAGATTGTTTACAATTAATAACATTCTTTTTTTTATAATAAAGATGTATACTTTAAAACATGCCGATATGTTATGTGTTATAATATGTGTTAAAAAAGATGTAAGAATACGAGAAAAGAATTTTTTTTCAGTGAAGAGGGAGAATTAGTAAACTAAAGTTTCGAATTTCTGCTAATGAAGAGACTCTAATATATTTTATTACGCATATAATGTGATCTAAATAACTGTTACACATTCTTAAATACATGTGATAATCAATACAAATATCATATATTTAATGAAAATATGAAATTTTTTTAATTTCATTATATACCTAGAAAGTATTCTCTTAAATAATAATTTAAATAATAATGAAAATCATTCAATAATTTTATAAATATATTTAAATTAAAACTGTGCAATACTGTTTGTCACTTAATTGTTAAGACTAAGAAAATAGATATTCTTATTTTCATACGCAAAATTATGTAACAATTTATGATAAGATATCTGGCTTAAAACTTTTTTAGCGTAAATGCAAAGAACTACTTCATTTGATTTAAAACTGTTATTGAATAAGTAAAATATCTGAAAAGTCGAAATTCTTTTTATAAAAAATTGTATTCTGTTATATATTTTTTATCCGTTTTGCGTCAGTTAAAACTCAACACTATACAACTGTTTCACATTATATACAAAGTACATAAAATTCATTAGAATTTAATTATTTATATTGTACTTGCCATCTTCTGAAATAATCATTTAGAGTTTAGCATAAATTAATACTTAATTGAAACATTACGTATATCTTATAATAAATAAAAATAATTATTCATGTGTTACACACGCACGTGTATAACTCATTAATTGATTCTGCATCATTTAGTTATTTTTTTAAAAAATTTCTGATAACCCTCCCATAAAACTGAAACACTATAAAAATTGCAACGGAGGAAAAAATATTAATTTATTATGTATTTAAAGTGTTATAGATTCATTTAATAAATACACTCTATAACAAAAAAATGACGTATGCAAAGACATTTGGACCGAACATACAAATGATTAAAAAAAATTGTTGTCCAATGAATAAAGAGTGGGAATTACAGCGCATCAAAACTGCGCACACAGCAGGTGCACACAGCAGCAGCATATAAGAAGCGATTCTCAATCTAATGATGAAATTTTCTGTTGCATTGCGATTTAGATACCTTTCAATGACTGAAAAAATACCTCCCCGAAGAATTCTAGCTCATTACGAGCAACTGTCAGAGTTCGAAAGAGGTCGTGTCATTGGATTGAAGGAGGCAGGTTGGGCAAATCGGAGAATCGCTAGTCATATATATCGAAGCGATGCGGCGATTAGCCGATGCTGGCAAGAATGGGTGGACAATAGTAGATTTCAGCGTCGTGATGGTAGCGGTCGACCTAAGGCCACAGCAGATCGGGAGGACAGAGTGATTATCAAATCAGCTGTCACAGCGTCTGATTCATCCTATCAACCATAGACGGGCGACCCGCACACGAGTGTCCACCATGACCATTCATAGATGGCTGAAAGAGCAACATATACCGACCGCTACGCCACCTGCCACTTACGCCTGCACACTGTCGAGCCAGATTACAGTGGTGCTTGGCTAGATCAAATTGGAATGATGCTGATTGAGGACGTATAGTGTTTAGCAAAGAAATCCCGCTTCCAACTGTGTCCGAAAACGTGTCTGAGACGCCCAGGGCACAGTGCCGATACTGCTTTCAATATTGCACGCCACACATGCCCTCAAACAGGAGTTAGAGTCTAAAGTGCCATTTCCCTTCATAACCGGGCTGCTTAGGTCGTCATTAGAAGCACACTTACAGCACAGCGATACGTTTACGATATTCTGGGACCAGTTTTGCTAGAGTTCCTTTTGCAGTATCCTGGCCTCATTTTTCATCAAGATAATGCCAGATCAAATAAAGCATGTGTTGCTATGAACTGTATTACAGCTTGTCAAAGACTTTCTTGGCCAGCCAGATCTCTCTCCAATCGAGCATGTCTGGGATTTGATGGGAAGGCGATTACATCTACCAGAGAATGTTGATGACCTAGCCTGACAATTGGAGCAAATTTGGCAAAAAAATACCGCAGGAGACAATCAGAGAGGTTTATCACTCTATGCCACGTCGCGTGGAAACTTGCATCCAGACTAGAGGTGTGTCAACACCTTATTGAGCACGTTGCTTTGTAACTATATAACTCTGAAATAAGTCCTTCATTATGTTTGAAATTTTAATCATTTTCTTTTCTGTACATCATTTTCCTATCTGCCAATTTTTGTCTCCATGGAACAACTCCCTGGTACGTCTTTTTTTTTGTTGTTGTAGTGTGTAATATGTTCATTATTCTTGCTATG
>BMAW01057608.1:0-14431 GCA_019974015.1 Nephila pilipes | reverse complement strand
ATATATATATATATATATATATATATATATATATATATATATATATAAACACTAATTTTTGCAAATAGCATTATGATATTTGAAAGATTATAATTAAAAATGAGTAACATACATCCTGAGAAAAGGAATTCTTTCTTTGAAATTATTATTATCGAGATATAGAAAATAATATTAGAATTTATGTTCTTTATGAGAAAACAGAATATCATGTTAACAATATAAAATAACCAAACAATTTTGAATTTCTGAATTCCATTAAGTACCTATCAAATTTCTAACTGTTATACAAAAAATATGTGGTTACATTACATACATGCATTGCAAATGCAGGTAAATTGTTTAGATGTTGGCTAATATATAATAGAATTAGCTAATTATGTTATTTACAGACGAAAACTATTAAAATTGTCAAATTATAATTAAAAGTACGTAAAAACAAAGATATGTTTCCCATACTCCATGCCTCCAGAGGAACTGGAGTTTCAAGGTTATGGTTTCCAACAGACTTCTTGAGAGAGGGCATTTTGCAAGAATACCTGTTGTATGTGTCCCTCTTATTTCTGCAAACAGGAGAGTGCGCTTTAAATGGTGGCAAGATCATAGAGATTGGAGCATGTATCAGTGAGTAACTCTTCTCTTTATTGTTAAGTCCCAGTTCAGCCTAACTAGTGGTTCTCGCAATGCTTTCATATGGAGAGAACCAGGCACCCGCTACCTGTCATCCAATGTAAGAGAAATCAACAATTACCGTAGAGGCGGCTTGATGGTCTGGGCAGGCATCATGTTGGATAGCCGCACACACCTCCGTGTCTTTGAAAGAGGCACTACGACTGCTGAGAGGTATACGGATGAGGTCTTGGAGCCCTACGTTCGTCTTATCAGTTGTGCAGTTGGTCCTGGTATCCTTTTAATTGACAACGTAAAGCCACATAGAGCTTAGCTGGTCGACAATTTTCTGAAAGTGAAGATATGTGCCAGATGGAATGGAAATTCCGGTATTCACACTTCAATCCTATAGAGCATGCCTAGGAAGCTTTGGGGAGGGCAATTGCAATTCAGTTCTCCTCCGAGAACCATGCAAGACTTAAAAAAAACGTTGCTAAACGGTTGGGATCAATTGCTACAGGAACTCTTAAACTCCCTCATTTCCAGCATAAAATCACGTTGCAAAGCTTGTATATTTGTGAGAGAAAACCATACACCCTAATAACCCATTTTTTTATTCTGTTCTGCAACTGCTGTTTCATATTTTGCTAGTCCACTGAGTATTACGCACTATCATACGTGTGTATTATAACTGTTGAATGGTTAATTTTTGTATTATATCAATTCTATGTAGAAACCAAATTTTATTAAAATCTATCCAGTAGTTCTAGAGCTAATGGACCAAATCAGAAAATTCTCTGAATTTTTCGTTCAAAATGAAGGGGCAGATTTTCTAAACACATTACTGTGGAAACCGTCGGTGTGATCCGTCAGAACTACATCGACGAAATAATGACTATATCTCGTTTTTGAGAGGCTCAGAGAACTCAAAGATATCATTCCAATTGTTTTATATACCTCGATGTAAAGATACAGGTCGCAAGGAATTTGTACTTCTTAGACAAACAGTGATTAATAAATTTTATGCAGAAGTACTCGACCTTTCGAGGATTAGGGTTCGTTGCTTGAAAAATAATCATGGTACATATCCTGAATGCTCCAATAGGACGATGCGCCTAGTCATAGGTCGAGAATTGTGGGGGAAATGCTGACCAAACGCAACATTGTAATGCGGCCACAAGAATCCAACATTCGAGGTCTAGCTTCCTTTGACTTCTGTTTGTTCCCTAGGATATAAGAAATACTGGGGTGATTGATGCCATTCAAGTTACTTCAAGGTTGCTGGTGTGGTTGCCAACACTAAAGAATGTATGAAAACTGGAAGTAATGTATTGCAGGAAGAGGATATTTTGACAATTATGATCAAACTCCTTAAACATGCATCTTCAATAAATTTCTTTTTAGACTTCAGTCTTGATACTCTTTGAATAAACTTTGAATATGTATTTCACTGTAGCACTAGTTGTAACAACTGTAGTGACGTGATCCTATAATTTGATAAGGAAAAGAAAAACTGGAATATATAAATAATATAAAATTCAAAAGTTATTATTATATATTATATATAAACATCATATAAGCAAAATAAAAGTATACTGTGATATATTCAATTTTTAAAAGCAAATGATTTAAACTTAAAGTGATACTTTTTTAAAATTTTATATATTCAATATTTAAAATAAAGCAATTTAAACTTAAAGTGATACTTTTTTAAAATTTTATATATTCAATATTTAAAATAAAGCAATTTAAACTTAAAGTTATACTTTTTTAAATTTTATATATTCAATATTTAAAATAAAGCAATTTAAACTTAAAGTGATACTTTTTTAAAATATTATATATTCAATACTTAAAATAAAACGATTTAAACTTTAAGTGATACTTTTTTTCAATTATCTTTATTAAGCTATATTTTTTTAAATGTTTAAAGTTATTACAAAGAAATAAAATTATGCTTTTTGCAACACCAGATAATATTTTTGTTTTTAGAAAATTTACTGGTAACGAACAAAAAAAAATAGAATTGAGTTTTGGCTCCAAGATGTAAAAACGAATGTTGAAAAATTGGGCTTGAGAAAATTGTAAATATAACTTACGTTTGAAAGGATATGAGGAAATAAATGTAATGTCCTGAAAACAAGTCATCTTAATAAAGATGACTTGTTGTTGATGACTTAGATTAGTCTGCAATACAGTACAATACGCAAAAACCTTACTATTGGTATAGCCCCGGTATATTGTTATTACAATTGGTGGATATATCTTAGCATATATGTACATAATAGGAGGTCTCTGTCAGTTGGCTAACAAGAGGACTGTATCACATTGATATATATCATAATAAATAAAATAAATATCTGTGTTTAATATATAGTAGACCTATTGTATGAAACCATATAAATACTTGATTTCATTTTATTTTTTCAGGGAGTACACAAAATAATTGCAAAACGTATTAACATTTTGAATACAGTATCATTCAAAATCAATTCATTGACTCTTTTTTCAGACTTTACTATTACTTCAACAAAAAAAAAAAAAAAAACCTGAAAATAATATTTCACTCAATTTATTAAAGAGAATATGTAAAAAAAAGTCTGTCAAATTCCCTGAAGATACCCTCATGGTGATTAATTTTTAACTGTAAATGTCTTCTTTCTTGATGTAACCAATGAATAATTATTAAAAATACTTAAAGCTACCTAAAGTAACCAAATACTTCACTTTTCATTAGCAGTGATTAATCTTTCTTTAGATTTTCGAGTGTTTGCTGTTGAAAGGGGGAGGTTATAACTCAACAAAAGCTTGAGATATAAAAAAAAATATTTTAGACAATTATATTTTTATCTTGGAGAGATTTTTATCGTATTACTTTCGGCAGCTTATTATGTAACATGAAAGAAATTGTTATTTATTTAAATTTTTCACCATCAAAAAGTTAAAAGCTACTTTATTTTATTAAAAACTTTTTTTAAAAAAATTTCTAAGGGTTAAAAATATTTTTTAACAAACGAAGGATTAATTTGACGATATTTAAGTCATCTGTATTTCAAGAATTTACTTACACAATTTACTAATTTTTACAAAGTTTCCATTTTAGTTTGCAAAATATTATTTAAAAACTTTAAAATGAATTTTAAGCGTGTAATCAAAAATATATTAGAATATTTACATTTTTTGTATGTTTCTGAATTACATTTATACATCAATCTCTTAAAGATTAAACTTTCATTCTACATACAAGTTTTACAATTATCATCACGAATATAATACATAAACTACTTCATGCAAAATACGAGTACAAAAATAAATAAATCTTTATGATAACTGTTGCCAAGATCATAACTACTGTTACATTTCTATTTGTATTTATTTACATTTCTTGTATTTAATGAGCTTTATTAACTTACAATTCAAGTTAGTGCATTCTGTATGAATTTAAAGAATTTATATTTAAATATAAACATTTAAATTATCAGATCTATACCCAATAATTCTTGATATTTTAAAACATTCATTTATTATTATCGCTTATATATATTTCCATATATTTTTGCATTAATCAATATTTTAACTAAGAGTATCGACATAAATTTTGTTTTAATTTTTAATGTTAATTTAATAGAATAACTACACTCATTGCCATAAAAATTTGTAGGTCATGAAAGATTTGGGAGAATAAAACGAAATCTTCCATACGTAAGAACAACGCTGATGAAAATAAGTGTAATTACAAAATCAAAGCACGATGATCATTAATTATAGTAAGAATGAAAAAGGAATGAAGGTCTTAGTACCTTGTTGAAGCACTTCTATCATGGATGTATGCTGTGATACAATCGGACTCTAAGACAATTCAGTCCAGTATGTTGTTCTACGATATCTCGTTCCACAGTTACTGTAAACCCGGCTTTAATGCGATCAAATTCGTAGACTGTCCTGCTTGCCGTCATAAATGATCCCAGATATGCTCGATTGGTGACGAATCTGGTGATCGAGTAGGCCAGGGGGGAGTGAATATATAGCGGAGATAGTTCTGTGAAACCGTGCTGTATATGGGAGAGCATTGTCCTGTTGCAAAATGGATCCTGGGAGCCCTGCCATGAGTGGCAACACATGTGGCATACGAATGTCATGAACGCACCTCTGGGTAGTCATGGTATAGTGGATCAATATTAGGGGTGACAGGCCGTGTTTCGTATGCGTTGGTATCGTATCCATACCATCACATCAGATGTGGAAGTCGTGTGCGGCTATATAGAGAAGTCAGGATTAAGAAGTTCACCACGCAGCCTCCATACCCGTGCACGTTTGTCATCTCTACCCAAATTGAATCTGGATTCGTTTCTATTGACGACATGATTTCCTTCGTATGCAGTCCAATCTTCTCGAGCATGACAACAATCGAAACGGAGGCAATGGTGAGTGAGTGTCAATGGCAGTACACGTGATGGGTGTCGCGATAGCAACTGTCCTTCAGCCAGGTGCCTTGCGATGGTACGGAATAACACTTTGCCCCATAGAGAAGGTGTTGCCTGTGTATAGATAGTGGACTATGAGACAGTTGGTGCTATGCGCACGTGTCATATGATGTGAAGGTCTTCTTGAGTATTGTTCTGCTGAATTCGTCTAGAGCCTGGTTGTCGTGAAACAAATCTTTCTCTCTTGTCCATTGGTCCCCGCATTACCTCACAGTAAAGTCAGAACGGTATAGGTGGCGAGGTACTCGCAAACTTGACCACCCGATTTTTATCAACCCTATGATCATTCCCTTCTCAAACTCTCGCAGCTGTTCATACTGTCTCCGATGGCGGATTAGTGTGAGCTCTCCGAAACAGATTAAAACAGAAAAGCGTCCCTCCGAAAAAGATTAAATGCACTCAAAGTGACTTTCACATACAATGCTCTGTTTAAATATTTTATAATCCGGGAGAACGAAGATCAACACTCTTTGGTAGCTTTAAGCAGGGCTCAATCACGCTGCATATCTAATCACTTTCTTTCGGCATTACATAGTTGCCTAACACGTACCTTTATGTCAAGTTTCATAACAATCCCACTCTTACTTCTCATATATGTTCACATTTTTCCTTTCTTATTCTTCAATATTATTTCAGAGAATATTTGCAAGGGTAAAAGTTTGTCACGGACTTAAAAGAAACTTTTTGTAAATATTTATTATTTATTTAATATCATAACAATATGTATTGAGATCTAATTATAATACTATTCTTAACATAAACGAATGAAATGATATGTAGTTATGTGTAATATTTTATTATCATCCCTTTTTTTATTTTTACAGCTCATAAACTTAGTATATGAAACCTTACTCAATTATTTGTTTCATGATGAATACCTTTCTTTTTCAGATTTATAAAGCATTAAATAGTAGATGAGAGTTGCATTTTCATGGATGGACCAGTAATAGTCCTGGTGACATTCACACACAATGCTACATACTGAGTTATATGTAATGGATAATAAAGTAAATCATTGAATGTTCATACAATGGTAAATAAACTGTACATACTTTCGATTAATACTTCTATTTCATTGTAGCAAATAATAATGATAAAAAAAATTTATTTTTAATATAATTTATAATATTTGGAAATAATTGTAATTTTACTTTAATATATTTTATTGTTCTTTTTTGCGTCCTATTGTAACATCAGTTACTTAATAGTTAGGGCAGATATTTGAAATTCCTTATTTTCCAGAATAGATTTCTATTAGTTTTGGTTATCTGCAATAGAAAAAAATGACGTTTTATTTTTCTTATCCAAAAGGAAAGCAGTCATCAAAAAATTGGGAAATTTTGTCACCCATAATAACTATCACAGTTTTCATTGCAGCTAAGTAAAATTTTGTATCATTATTAAAGACTCAAAGGGGGCTTCATATTGCTGTTTATACATTAATTAATATTGCTTATAAACTCCTGAAATCTTTATTTCATATCTGATTACTGATTAAGTTATTGTTGCTAAATTAATGAAAGCAAAATATTATCCATCTACTTCCTCAATGCTATGCTTCACAACAGGGGGGGGGGAGTACCACACATGGGTGGACGTTGAAGTCTACTAATAAGGGGATATTAGGAAACAATTCAGACTCCTAGGTGCAGTGTTAAAAAGTACACTGAAAAGATTGATTAATACTAAAACATTCAAGAACGCATGTTTCAAAAACAGTTCTAAACTGCTTTCAAGTAAGGTCACAAATTGCGATATGCTTTGTTTCGGTCGAGTCGTTGGTTCGAAACCAGGTATCATTGAAGAAACATGGAACGGCGGAGCTGATGCACGTTAAATTTTTCAAGATTACAAGTCCACCTATGGGAGTACTGTGGAAACTTATTGAGTGAGGCTCCAGCTGAGATCACGTCGTTGTCATTGTACCGAGGTTCAAAATTACGAGGTCCGTAGTCAATAGACTTCGTTTTGCTTCTAAGTACAGACACTTAATGAATCTATCCACTATCATTGAAAAGAATCTCTGAATTCGTAGTGCATCACATTGAATACTATAGTGTGTGTTTCTGTATATTCCAGATCAACAACAAAGTTTATACATGCAAGTTTGCATAGAACATGACGAGAATGAAGCTTCAGTAGACATACTACATTTAATGACTGAACGTAATGTTAATCATATGTTAATCTCTACGTTTTTTCGTATTCTAATTTATTGCTTATAGTTGAATATAATTAAATGCATTCATAAGTGTAAGAAAAAATAAATACTTCTACGTCAATTCTTTCTTTTCCTTACATTCGAAACTATGTTTGAATATTTATAAAACATCTGAATATTCAAACCTACATTACTGATTTCAAGAAAGGGAGTCGGGGATTTATTTTCAATGAAAGAGAAGGGGTATGAAACTTGTCAGCTGAAAGATTTTAGGAATCTATGTCTTAAAGGATGAACTTAATTTGTAAAGAATGTATAGTTCCAGAGTGCTTATTTCAAAGCCACACTCACACATGAAGTTTTAAGAACTAAGGTTCATATTATTTTTTTTTTAAAAATTAACCAAATAATTTCTCAAACCTCACTTCTTGAGAAATAAAACAAATAATACTCATCTCGAGGTGAACACAGTAATTTAACAATTTAAGTGGTAAATTTACTTAAGAGAAGCTACAATTAAATCTCTTGTAAATCTAGAACCGCTAATCTATGAACCTATTTTCGCTATTCAAAGTTCAATTCGATATTTACAACAATGTTTTGAGATGTGATAGACTTATAAGATCTTGGCGATTTTATTGATAATATATATACTAACTTTTCTATTTAAATGTAATATAACAATATAAACAACATTCATATATTCATAAATATGTATTGTAGTAGCACTTTTAGGCATAAATGGATTTCATATCAACTTCCGTTTTATAAACATTCCTTTTCCATCTTTGTGCTGAAAAATTGATCATGCAATACCATTAATGAAGCACGTTACAGTAAAGGATGGCAATATTCACCTCATAAAAACTTTTTCAGCTCTTGGAGGAGGTATATATTCAAAAGATTCAGGTGCTCTATTAATGTATCAATTTTTATCCTTGTGTGGTTCTGGTAGAGAATTAGTTGGGGTCAACGTTATTTTCGTCGAGACGTAGATTCAAAACCTGCTTACGTTACAGACCGTCTGTGTAGTGAGGCTGATACAAGTTACATCTTTTGAGCTCTCCAGCCTTTCCATTGGCATCGTGTGGGATTTTGGGGAGAGAGGAGCAAACCATGTGCCATCCCGATCCCTTGACCGGGGCTCAAAATTGGGAAGTTCGTAATTAATAGCTTTCGTATTGCTTCTAAGTGCAACGTATATAATCACTCATTCAATATCTTCATGTTCATTGTTTCCAAACTCAATATTAAGTATTAGGGTAGGAAAAAAAAAGCTATTCACTTCAACACATTACATATTTGCATGATTAAACTTTGCGAATGGAAAGAGGGTTCACCGAAAGAATTAAAGTAGTTTGAAAATGTTAAATCTCATCATATATATATAAATTAAGTAAATAAAGAATAAATAAACTTCATAATTCATATAACCTATTTTGTAAAAGATACCTCTCTATAATAGAATTTGACTTAAACATTTACCTTAAAATTAATTCCATAAATTTAAGATCTCTTATACTCTGTAAATTATGAAAAGAAGAGACCAGGTGCAATTCTTAAGTATGCTTATAATATCGCATTAGTATTTTCTCGTTTGGGAGAAACAAACAGAAGATATGTGAAAAAGTGTATTTTACGATGAAAATGCATTTTTAAGATGAATCAGCATTTCAAAAAAGCAGTAATAATACATTAAAGGAGGTAAAAAGATACAGAAATAACTTCGCGAATTATTCTGCAATGTATAATGCTCTTGAAATTGCTGAATTGTTAAATTCCATACCTTTTTCAAAGCCTTTTTTATCAACAAGAAGTTTAATGCTTTCATTTATACTTTTGCTTTATCTCCACGAATTCCTTCCTCTTTAAATATTTTGTGTTATTTGATTACTCGTATGAAATGGATGAGAATTACGAGGAAAATATTATTTGCTGTTTTGTCTTTTGTATGTTCTGAAGTCTGTATAACTTCAAAATATGAATATTTTTGTTGAAAAGTTAAGGTAGTTACAGTCAGTTTTTTTCTTCTTTTTTTGAGATTACTATCATATTTTATTATAATTTTTTTGTTTTCTATTAATCCATTGCTTTTATTCATTTACGAAATTTCAAATAAGTTTGTTAATATTTTTTTTACAATGATGAATGTTCATTATTAGTGTTAAAACTTACACGTATAACTTCATTTTCGAAGTATGCTAGGAATTTTTTTTATTGTGTCAATTACCAAAATATATAAAAATAACATATATATTGGCTTCAAAATAAATATATTTGACATTCATTACATTCCCGCCTGAATGTATTTATTGACATTCTGATAAATATATTATTAAGAGATACGATTTTATTACAATAATTTTGTTATATCACTTTAAATATGATGGGTTATTTTTCTTGCCACATTCTTTTTAATGTGATCTTAATTAGACAATTGCTTAAAAATTCAATGTTACTTGACTTTATGTTAACATAAATAATTATAATGCAATAATTTTGTTTCCAGTTGGACTTAAATTTGCTTTTATCTTCATATTTCAACATTTCGTTTCGTTTCTATCTACTATTATGTAGTAAGAGTTCTGATGAGATCATAAAAACAATCAAAACAAGTATATTCTTAAGGACTGGATTTATACGAAAAATCACTCGAGTGATTATGGAAATTAAATTATGAATGTAATTGTAAATTATTTTCTTAATAGATTTCGCATATTAATCGTATTAAATAAAGAAGTAAGTTTGCAAAGAAGTATTCTCTAATACCCTTTGTATTCTTAAAATCTTTATTACATTTTTTGTTACTTAATTTAATTACTAAAATATAAAAAAGGTAAGAAGAAAGTGTGAGAACACATTATTTCCTTTTATAATGGTTGATATATAAGACATTTAAAAGCTTGACAATTTTTAATCTTAGTCTTAATAACTGATGAATGTTAAAAGTATCATAATACTATTCTTTTAAATTCAATGTACTATGCTTCATGTATAAAGTAACTCAGGGAAAAAACACTTAAATAGAAATTACAAAAGAGATGTGCAGAATGTAAATAAATACTACTTCGAAACATCAATATCTTTCTAAAAATATATAATAAGTATTATATGCAGCTATCTAAAAATATTTCAAACTTTTTTATAGACGTATAGGAAAGCATTTAATAATGGAAAATATTCTATTTTATCTTATTTCATTGAGCTGCTAATTAATTATAACTGCAGAAAAATAATTACATATATGAAATCAATACGCATTCATTTTTGCACCAAGTTAAATAAAACATCTTTTTTTTGTATAAACATTTCAAATTGTTAAGTATTCTTCTTTTTTGTTAGAAAATTTGTAAAAGAAAACTTCGACAATTTTCATCACCTATATTTAGATATATATTGATATTTCTTGATACATATGAATACAAAAAAAAACTCCTTTCTTTCATTAAATTTAATTGAATAGCTACAAATTATCAAACAAAATTTCTAAAATTAATAACAACTGTTATGAATAAATATATACTACTTTCGTACGAATAGGCATTTATTATTTTTTTTTCCTTTATCAGAAAATATTTCATCGTGATTTTACTATCTTGATTGTACTAAAAGTAATTTGATGTTTTTATAAATTAATTATTTTATCAGTAAATGATTATATATAAAGTGAAATCCGTTACTTATTCCAGTTCAACTTGTCATAATTTCCATATAATTAGGTAATATATATTTAATATAATTTAATTCCAAAAGGAGTATCATGTTAATGAAAACGATCTCACCACATAAATAATGTATTTTTCTTAATTATTTTCCATTCGGTTTGAAATAAAATTTGTGAAGAAACAGTTACAGTAGTACAAAATCTTTCTATTCCTTAATAGTTTTCCCTTGATATTTATGAAGCTATTTACAGTTATTAAGTCATTTTTCGTAGAATTGGCAAAAATTGTTAAGAAGACGTGTGGTATTTCATTGAAACTATTGAAGGTTCTATTGAATACTGGTATATTAAAAACAAAGCTTATGAAAAAATGGCTAATGTTATTATTTTTTTTTATTAAACACGATTCCTTAATTAGTAATCATATCAAAATTGATTTCTTAAGAATTTAATTACAAAAGCTTATAAATATAGAGCAACATCGAGTAATATATGACATTTGTTAAATTGTTAATCTGCAATAAGTGTATTATTTTTAAGAAATATTCTTTAACTTTAATTATATTAATTTCAATAGGCCAGAAAGGTCCATTTTTTTCCTTTTAAAAGCTTATGTATAAGAAATATTGCTTAGGTTTGAATTTTATTAATTTCTAAAATAGTTTATTCATATTTTTGTTTCATGCGTCTTAATGTTTTAGAAGTTTTTCAAATATTTTTATTGTAATTTAAAATATTTCACTATAAAACAAGAAAAAAATACCATAAAAATATATTTTTTTCAATTAAATGTTTTTTAGATAACTAAACGAATTCTATACATTTATTTACATATAGTCCTGGGTCTTATTGAAATATTATTTGCAGCAGGTACAGTAAAAGCAGAATATAATTCAAATCACATGTAATTTGGGTGTAAAAATTTATTTCATTGATTAATGCTTAATTAATTCATTTTTTGAACTGTTAAAGATTCAATATTTGAACTTTTCTTTATCCTGTGATTATTGATACTTTTTATTAATTTATTATTTTCCCAAAGTATAGATTAATTAATCAGCTCAGTAAAAAAAAAAAAAAAAACTAATACTTTTTTCACTTTGTTATTTGAATACCACTTTTCATTTGTTTTTTTCCGTGAAGAACTATTTTTGTAAGAATTCAAGTTCGATTTCCCCCCCTAATTACTAATATTAAAATACATAGAGTAAAGCTTAAGTCAAAAGAAATGCTTATTTTAATAGCTTCAGGATGTATGAAATTGCAATCTACATCTTATAACTGTAACTTTGTTCATTATATGTATAAATCTATACGAGGCATTCCATTATACATCTCAGTAAAGTTCGTTTCAATATTATTCACCACAGTTCTATATCATTCTCTCGAAAACTTAATATCCAAAACTTTTCTCCATATTAAAAACATATCTTCGCTAGTAACCGCTACGCAAAGATTCCTAATAAAACTGTCTGTTTGAAAATGTACATCTAGTTAGAACAATACCTTCACAAATACTGTGGCAACATACTCATTTTAATCTTTGTCGTTGTAAAAGCACTGTAAGACGATCAATAACTGAAGCAAATGATGTCTTCTATATTAAAAGTGTAGGAACTCAAACTTTTACCATAGATACGAAAGGGTGTATTGCCCCTACAGAAGAAAGTTTTCCATCGAAATGGAATAGTTTTGAAGGAAATTGGCTTGATATCTTTGAAGAAAGAAAGTCAACTTTCTTTCTTGACTTTCATTTAGAAAAGAAAGCTGCGTTTAAGATAGACTTAATATCTGACATGGAACAACTCGGAAATTTGTAATTTGACACGTACAGAAAATCTCTGGTATACTGATATTACCTGGAAATCTTAAATTCATATTTTGGACAGAAGAAAAGTGAAATGTTTCAGATTTAGTGGAACATCAGTAAAAGAAAATGTTTCTGTAATACTTTAGCTGTCTGAAAATAATGATATCAACCAAATTAATATCTTTTACAAGAGCATTTTGTTACACATACAACTAATATGAGTCATTTTAGATTTCTTTTATTTAGAAAAACTCTCTAGAGACTTGTAAACTATTTTGTAAGCATTTGGTATGCTAATCTTAGATTAAAATTGGTTGGCTTAATCTTCAGGATTTTTATAATGTATTAAGACTAAAACTACTTATATTTTTACATCTTATTATTCTGTCATCAATGAGTAATCCCATTTTCATATTATTTCAAGCAATTTTAAATGAAATACTTTAACAAAGTATATGACTGGAATACAATAATAAATTATACTATTTTTATATTGATATAGGTCAGCTATTTATTATTAATATAAGTTATTCTATTTGCATTTTTTATTTTTGAATAATACTTTTATTTATATTTCGAAACGAAAGTTTGTTTTTTTCTAAAACATCCTTCATTTTGCACTACAACGTTTCATAAATCCTTATTCGTTCTAAGCATATTTCCACTTGTGACTCTTATTCAAAGAATTCAAATCAAAATGTACATCTAGAAGAATTTCTACGGAAAACGCTATAGCAACACACTCATTTTAATCCTGGTCGATGGAAAAGGATCTTACGACAACCAATAGCGATAAACAGACAATGTCTTTCATTCTAAAAGTGTCGAGATTCAGACTTTTACAGACACACACGAAAGGATATTACCTCTCTCCGGAAAAAAAGACTTTAGTCGCAACAGATAAGTTTGAAAGGAAATTGGAAGAAAATGATTTCTTTCTAGAATTGACGTTGTGCTCAAAATAATCTTACTTCAGACACCTGAGAGGTTTGCAGTAAAATATATAGTAAAAATGTTTGTATTTTACAACTAATTTGAAATTTAAAACTCATTTCATAAAAAAAGAAGAGTGGTTAAGGTATCATGTTTAATAGAATCAAAGTAAATTGAAAATCATTGCGAATCACATTTGAGTTCTTTTAACTTTACTAGCATTAAAATTGTGCAATAAAACAGTCTGGTAAAAAATGCTTATTTTAAAATCTGGAAATATTACACTTTGTAAATTTTTCATCATTCATTACATTCATAAATAAACTCAAAAATTTCCCATTATACATCTCAGTAGCGTCCTTGAATATATTCACCATTACAATAATACGTTATAATGTAATTCACCATTATATTATAACGCGTCATTCTCACCAAAACTTCATTTGAAAACTTGTCATCACATTCAGAATATATCTCCACTATTGGCAATTATCTAAGATTACTGATACTAAATTTTGATATAGAATGCGCATTTAGAAGAACTGCATTGAAAATGTTGTGGTATCGCACTCATTTTAATTTATTATAAATGGAGAAGATCTGTAAGGTGACCAATAGCGTCAAGCAAGTGATTTCGTCTGTTTTAAAATTTACACTTTTACAGGAATTCGCGAAAAAGAATTGCCTCAATGGAATAAAGTTCTTTTACGAAGTAGAAAAGTTTGGAAGGAAATATATTCTTCCAGATTAAATTATTAATTATTAAGGAAATA
>BMAW01057599.1:23751-53491 GCA_019974015.1 Nephila pilipes | reverse complement strand
ATTCATATTACCTATGCAATTTTTCTTCTGTCTACCTTCAGATTAAATGTTTTTCCTAATGGTGACTGTGGAAGCTCTAATTCATAAATTGGATCATAGTTAAATACACATATAAACTATTATTATCCTTAATAACATTATGTTACATATTTTCTACTGAAAATGAATATATTGCTCTGCTCTCTTATGAGACTATTTCCTTAGAATCTAAAAGCAAACAATAATGAATCATTATAATATAAAGTGTGATTTCAGACCTTTATTAACAGGCTCTTGTGCCATATTTCAATCCGATACATTTGTCAAAAACTACTGAACTACAATTCAAAACACGCAAAAACAAAAATAATTCTTTATTATCACTGTAGAATATCTAATGACGCTCTCTAGAGCCTCGACCAAACTCACATCCTTAATTTATGATTTAAATAAGGAATCCATGACTAGTTCACTCATTTTTAATTCCCCAACTCTCTTCAATCGTAACTACGTAGATTAACATTTTTTGTAGAACTCTCTTTAGTCCACAAAACTAAAAAGAGATTTTCGATCTGAATAACAAGTCACTAATAACAAGTCGTTATCCTCTAACTCCTTTCATATTCCATTGATTCTATTTCATTTATATATCATTATATCTAAGTCAAATCATTTCACTTCTATATTCACCTAATTTACCTAATCACGTTTTATTTGGGTTGGGAAGAAATTGTAATTTTATGCAGTTCACAAATTGATAAAAGTTCCCGAGGTTAGTGAACAGAAAACCGAGAATATAACCCATTATCACAAATTGTCCTATAATGGTCAATATATTTGGTTATAATTTTTGCATTATAGTTTCCTGAACACTGCGTGTATATAAATAAAGCATCTGAGTAAAACACAAATAAAATAAAGCAATACGACTACTATTGAATTTCATGGAGAGCGATTTTTGAAACCATCCAAAGAGTATTGAAACCTGTTGAGCATCATCGCGCCTGTTTTGTCTCACTCTTTAGTACATTTCGTGAATTTAATAAAATATGTAAAGGAAAATTGTCATTAAAATATAAGAAATTCTTAGATTATTTTTGTCTCATTAATAGCTAAACATGAAAGAGCAAACAATGTTCGAATTATTACTTGGGAACCATTCAGTCTAAAAAATACATCAGAACCTCGAAACGTTGATATTGTCAAAACGGCTTTCACATCTGATTCGTCATTATCGGCCAACTAATGAGTCACATCACTGACCGTCCGGACAATTTATTGGAAATTCAGAAATTCTCCATGGTTACATCACTCTTTGAGCGAAATACCCTCGTCGATGAGCACACCAACCCCCAACAAGTGATCTTGCAGGAATGGTGTGTGTGATCATTTGCCCTAGAATCTCACTGATTGAAGTAGAAATGTTTTCAGTAATGAATTGCGCTTCAAGCTGAGTTCTGTTGACTGGCAAACTCATCTGGAGACAGAAGAAGCAGAATTGTTTTCAGCTGTAAATTGTGCTTCGAACTGAGATCCGGTGACCTGCAAAGGAGTGTCTAGAAACTGTCTGAAGTAGAATTGTTTTCAGAAAGTTTCGAATTGATCTGCGAAGACCTGTTTGAAACCCTCCTGTAAAATTGTTGGATATTAACTTGAATGTTATCTACTACATTTACTGAGAACAGGTAGTTAAAATCATTATTGCCATTTCATTCGGCATACTAACCTTATTTGGTTGATATCCATGATATCCTTATAGCACGGCAGTATGCCTGCAATATTATAGGTCTCATAAGGTTGCAGTTCCTTTCATGGCAATTCTGGCTTGCATTTCAACAGGATAATTCTGACCCTAGTTTTACTGTTTATGTTTATGAAATACTTCCGCTGGTAAGGCAGATGTCTCCCAAATAAATCACATGTGAGATCCATAACACCTCCAACCATCCCATAATATCGCCGAATTAATTTAACCATTGGAGATAATTTGGTAAGAAGTCCTTCAGGGAGATATCTACTATATCTAACGATTCAAAGTTAATTCATTGATAATTAACTTCAAAGAAAATTAACTTCATTTCCAACCGCGTGAATAATAACGAAACTCATTAGTAGTATTATTCATCTTGTAACGAGTTCTCATGAGTATTTCCCTTTAACCTATGGAGTTACTTTATTTCAATGCTTGATATGAGAGCCCCGCCTCGTGAAAGAACGCGATGCATGTAAATGAGACATGCTGTACAAGAAATATCGCGAAAACCAACGAGGAGATAGATGAATTAGCCGGAGTTGCAGATCACTATACTGAGGCTCGAGCAATTATAAGTCAGTTACTAAGTAGATATGCCTGATTCGAAAATTAGAAGTCTATTGTTTTGAGTCTGCTCGATAAAAAATATTTTTATCATTATTAGAATTATTCATTAAAGACGGGTTAATCACTCCATATATCTATTTTTATATTAATTATTCAAATATTGGAATAAACTGGTTAAATATTTTTTCTGATCATTGTTGTGAAATTATGTCTCTCACTTTTAATGAAGCATATTCGTCACAAATTTAATCTAGTTCTGTGACGTGGGCTATTTGCACTTTTCTCCTCACAAACGTCGGGGATTTTTCGTAAAATGAATCGTGAAAAATATAGTTCCTTCCATATAAAAATGAAGCAGGATTAGATAAATTAGATGAACAGTAGAAGTGTAGTGAATTGAATTGAACATAATAATATATAAGCGAAATAAAATCGAAAGGAAAGAGAAGGGAGAGATTGAGGATAGCGGCAAGCCGAAAGATATTTATAAATTAGATTGAACCATTGTACTTAATCGTTTGGATTGAAGTGACTCCGAGTTAGAGTAATAAGAGTTGAATTTGTTATTAACAAGAAGTGTGTGAATAGGGACGAGTAGTTTGGTAAGCTAAGATTTTACGATTGGAATACAAACTAGAGTAAAGAGACAGAGATCGATCTTGAATATTTTCTATGTTAATATCCACTAAACTGTTGTCTTTCCCTAGCGTACCTTCAATTGGAGTTTTCAACTTATTGACGACTTATTTAGACTTTAAGATGGCTGTAGAGTTAAATAATAAATAAAATATGTCAGAGTACATAATCAGTGACAAGCTTTGTACACTTGGGAAAAGTATGGAACTTATGTATAATAATCTTCTATCCGGTGGATTATTCTATTTCTCATTTTCAGTATTTTTTATCAATATTATACTACCTTTATATAGGAAGGGGAAACTATGTTAAGACGGAACCATTTTTCCCCCGTGGATATTTAGTCCAAGGGAGGAAAATGGTTATTTGATTTTATCTTAATATTACACATACACATTCATGTTATCATCTTCACTTCTTCTATTTTACGTTTATTAATGAATGTAAAAATATATAAATGCGTATTTATTTTGTTCTTTACTTCCACTAGTGCTGGAAAAAAATACAGATAAAAATAAAGTAGTAAATATTTTTTAATAGAGTATAATAGATTCGTTAAATAAGTGACCTTTTTATTTATTCTTCTCTGTCCTTGAATGAAAAAAAATATTAATATATGTTATTTTAAAGAAAATATATATAATTAGATCACATAAATTTTTCACATATATTTTTGAAGTTAAAGTAATGGAAAGCTTAAAATGTTATATTCATCACATATAATCTTTCCAAAAATTTGGGATATCTGTGCCTTTTGTTCTCTCTGCAAATTTTTGGTCCATTCTTTTACTTTGATCTTCAGAAAAATAATTTCTCCAATCTCCAACAATACCTTTGCGCACAAAATTGACAGACGTGGGCTTGTGAGAATCTTCTAGTTCTTGCACATGACAGAGAAATTTCTTCATATCTTCTGATACGTCAGATTTCAGCACATCCTCTTTGGACATGTTTAAAAGTTCTTCCATGCCTTTGTTTACTCCTTCTCTCATACACTGGATACTGCTGTATTTCACGACGTTGTTTAGCATTTCAGGATCTTTCCTTAAAGGTTCCGCATATATTTCGTCGTCGATAAAAGACGCCATTTTCAAAATGGCGTCTTCAGTGTTTTCCTTCATTTCTTCATAAGTCAAGAACAGTACATTTGGATCGTTCCTAGGTGAAAATAAGAATTATTTCCTTAAGAAATGTTTTGAAATAAAAGTAATTAAATGTCATATCTTTATAAAATAAAGAAAGGGATTTTTTTTATTGTTGCACAAAATATTCAGAGGCTATTTAACCACTTCGTAGTTCAAGAAATTCTAAAAACCCAGTCCCTAAACGTTTGTGTTTTATTGGTGAAATTCAGAAAATTGCAATTATGGACAAAATGTGTGGCCCAAAATTAAGTATATATATACTTCATTTTACTGTTCCACTAATATATATATATAATATTAGAGGAGCTGATTGAGGATTTTTCACACCAGTTTCTCAAAAATTCTGAGCACCTTCAAACATCCGAACATATTTCATCATCATTAAGTGTGTAAAAATCTGAGGAACTTCAGGATTCACTTAGCAAGTATTCATTATAGTTATGGTCAGAACTTCTACAATTACTGTTACCATTATCAGAGAATTATTCTTTTCCACAATCATCAATCACACAGAAATTTAAGAATATAAACTATATAAAATAACATTTAAAAGTTCTAGTATTAATTTTTTTAAATTATCTTTTATAAGTATAATAATTTTCTTCTAAGCGTATCTAAATCAAATTTCACAAATTGTAGCATGTATATGTAATATTATACAATACCCAAAACAAAAGCGCGCGTTTCACAACGAATAAAAGCACACACACGCATACAAAACGATTAAAGTGTGTTCCACAGTTCGGTGATGCCTTCTATGAATCAAAAAATAAAATAGGATAAAGTGTATGTTGTAATCAGAAACGTGAAATTTAAAAATGTAATGCCTCATCACATATGGGCAAATCATGCTGAGCATCGAAAGCGTTAATCCCCGTATGAGGGAGGGGTACAACTGCTAAGTGGTTAAAGAGAAGTTGCATTATTATGTGTATGTATTGGAGGGTATATATTCTGAGTAATGCCTTAGTTACTAATGAAACTCTTGTCACAAAAAATGGCGCATGGTGCTATAATGTCTAAATGGGAAATATAATTAAACAACTTTAACCGCACTTTTATTCTTCTGTAAATATGATTCAAAGTCGATTTGTTCCATATAAAGATAATTAAAAGTTTGTTTTATTTTGTTTCATTTCCTCCCTCCTCCGATTTATCTAGATTTTATGTATGCCGGACTGGATCCGATTCCAATTACTCCAACTTAACAAGGTTTCACTGTCAACTTCAATCCCAAAAGCTTATCGTATTGCTCAAAAAACTTGCAGTTTATATATCAAAAAGTGTTTTATCAGTGATCTTGTTTTTATAATTGATTTATAATAAATCATAGGATGTATAAAATAAATTCCCTAAGAATTTAAGGTACTGTGGTATCCAGAAGTTAAGCATAATTAGTAATTATGTGAGTAATGGAGAAAATCCAAGTCGGAATGGTTGGAGTTGTGACATGAGAGTGTAAAACGACTATAAAATAAGAAAACAAATCCGAAGAACAATAATAATCCCTTTTATTATCCGAAGAAACAGTTTGAAAGAAAACTGGAGTTCATACCTTAGTGAAAAACAAATGAAATAAAAAGATGATTAATAAGGTGTGGGGTCACCTATGACATACGAGATCCAGGCATCGGAAATATTCGTCAAATATATGGAAAATGTATGTCATCTATGACACACATTTCCTGAATTGTAGACTCAAAAAGTTTTAAACGATACGAAGAGATTTTTTTTCCATTTCTGGAATGAAGCTTGGGGCTGCGAGCTCTCTTCCGAGCATTTCCCACACATGCTCAATAAGATTCAAATCTGATGAATAAATAGCCACGACATAAGTTATTCATTTTCCGTCTCAAGGAAGTCGTTGATTAGACTCCCACGGTGAAGATAAGCCCGTTATCATCCGTAAATATAAAGTCAGGACCGATAGCACCTCGAAATAAGGGAAGGTTAGGTTCAAGAACTTCATTTCTGAATTTTTGAGCAGCCACGGACAATGTCTCAAAATATGGAGTCTCAAAGACAGAGAGTTCTTTTGGGTTGTTCAGCATTATGCCAGTCTATATCATGATTCCTCTTCATGGAAAACGACGTCTCTCCGCGATGTTTCTCGAGTGGAAACCAGTTCCACGCTCTCGCCCTATCATTAGCTGTTGAGAATCAGGGCTCAGACCAAAGCGAGATTCGTCTCAGAACATCATATTGTCCATTGTCTCAATATCCAGTACTTATGTCCCAAACTCCAGTTAAAACGAACGTGTTTATTCCGTAGATGGTTGGCGTGGTGTGGAAGTTAGGAGAGAGGGTGTTAGATCAGGTGTCGTCCTCGTCACTTGATCGAGGTTCAAAATTACGAGGTCCATCGCCAATACCCCTCGTGTTACTTTTAGTGCGACATTAATATAGATAAACTAAAACTTATTCCGTAGATGTCGAAGGACCGCAAATTGCCGCTCGTCTGGCATAGAGGAGGACAGTATTGAGTCTCTCGTAAAGTATTTGTCTGGAGACTCACACTCATGGTGGTGGCTGTACACACTGGTTCTTTGGCGCAACTGTCTCTCTGACATCGTGAAGTTATTGAAAGATATCGGACATTGCAAACGGTTGTGACTCTTGGCCAACCTGGACCTGATCGTCAGTTAACATTTCCCACACTTTCAAATCTCTGCCACTGACTTTCCAAGATAGTTTGGTTTGTTATAATTCAGAACTGAATATTCCAATGATTCTTCTTTCCGCAAACATATCCATCTGTTTAGTCGTAGACAACATTCCTTCACACATAAATTGTAAGAATTCTATCTACACTGCTTGTGTTGAGAGAACCAGTTTATCTGCTTTCCAACGTACGCATGTGTTTTGCGCTTCGACTAAATGTTTTGCATAAAGACACAATTTCACCTTCAGCAAAAGATTTTTCTCAAATTATTTCAAGCAAATTCACTAATATTTACTCACATTTTTTTGCATTTTATGAGTTATGCTTAACTTTTGGATACCAGTGTACATACGTTTCGAATACCTCTCTTGTTTTAGATGTATATTATCAATGACTATTTTATTTTTACAAGAGAATGATATTAATAGGAGGATAGAATTAATTATGTTCAACAGAATCCATACCATATAAATATTCCACTTTTACAAGAATTTTTTTCCCTTTATTAGAAGTACATTCTTCGATTTTTTTGAAAATACTTAACTTATTAATTTTAAATTTATGTGAGGATGCATCAAATGATTAATTCTTACCTGTGTTCATACCATCCCATCAAATTATCAAAATAATCTCCGAAATCAATCATTCCGGCCAGAAAGAGCTCGAAAAACTGATCGAAAGTTCCTTTAAAAGAGTGTCCTGGCATTCCTTTCATGTGGTGGTAATAGGAAACACAACAATCCTTGGGGTTTCTAGTGATGCAAATATATTTTGCCTGCTTGGACCATGGAATCATATGGAAAGGAAAATGGGTTTTTATTGCACCAGGTTTTAACATATTTTCTGCTGATTTAGCACCTATTTAAGGAATGGATAAAATGATTAAAAATAGTAGAATAACTATATTTTTCAATAGTTCAAAACTTTTACGACTAATAACCTGAAAATAAATAGTTCAAAATTTGTGAGGTTTAAATGTGCCATTTTATCACCAGTTTGTGCAAATTTAATTTTAATCCTTACATGAATTAATGGAAGTGGAAGTTATTCTTCTATTTTTAAAAAGGAAAGGTTAATTTTTCATATTATAAAAGGACCATTAACTATATATTTTTACTCTAGAAATTCATATGAATATCAATTATATATTTATTAAGCTTAAACTATCATTAAATATTTCTATCAACTAAATCGTTTTTATACTTACTCACATTTGTGATTTATCTTTCATATAAAAATATTTTCAGTTCTGACATTTAATAATTTCAGAAAATTAGTATTTAAATGAGTTGAAAGTGCAGAAAGATTGAAGTATAATTTCTTAAGCGACGTAGATTGCAGAACGTACAAAAGGATAGTCAAAGCCTTTGTGGTGGCGGCCTCCGTGCCAGGGATAAAAATTCTTAATAAATGGTCAGATAGGGAATATTTTTCCTGATCAGTTGTCAAGAATGCTTGTCCGAGGACAAGCATACAGACAATTCAATTATATCCAAACTGTATCAAGGTCAATAATATGTCAGTCGAAATGGTAACTCGGCAGTATGGCTCAACCTAATTCATTTATTTGAATATACCCCTCATAAAACTGTTTCACTATTTCTGAAACACAGGCTCACAATCCCGACTGGTGATATAAGAAACTACAGCGCACTCGTCAAATAGCCCTGCCTCTCAACTAGAGACTACCGAAGACAGCAACAAAAATGCTTTAAATGACACACAATACTGTACAGAATTTTTTTTTTCAATTACATTAATAATGTCAAAACAATATTCTTCAAATATCGTTCAAAAGTCCCTCAACATAAAATTTCCTTCTAAGGAGAGATATGTGCACCGCAGACTCCTGCAGGAGTAAATGTGCCTATTAATGGAGGGATTACTTTTTGGTTCGTTTGCACATGACAGTAAACCAGCAATCTGTTAATACATTGCTAAAGTCAGTCTGTTGAACCCTTATGATGTTTATTAAATGGCTTGTCTTAGTTCTTAAATATGTTGAAAGGGCAGTAAGATATAAATACAATAATAGTCCGTATATCATTCACAAATGACGTAGATCTAAGCGTATATAGAAGGAAGTTAAAAACCTCTTTTTAAAATTACGAAAATGAATTAACAGATTTACCTTGAGAATCTATGTAAACAGCTGTCTTAAAGAATTCCATGTTTGAATCAGGTGGTTGTCCGTGTCTAAAGAGGAGCATGAGAATATGCTGAGCCCACGTGGTACCACACTTTGGATAAGTTGCGATGAATATATCATCGGGGCGTGGCTTATATTCAAGGGCTGAGAGAACATTTTCCTTTGAGTAAAAGGCAGGTACTTGAAACCCATTCACGAATTGTGAGGTGATGAGTTCAGGCTCCAGCATGATGAATACTGTTGAAATAGAATTGGTATCAAAATTCATTTTGTATATAGTATATGCCCTGATTTACCATTAACAGCAACGAAAGTATTATTTCGCAAATTTTTGTTTCTCACATTTATTTCATAAAAACATAAAATGAAGCAACCTGCTTGTAAATGCAAACCAGCAGGGTCTGTAAGCACGATATTCCAGTTTCTAAAAGAATTAATGAATCGAAAGAAAAATCTGAAAACGTTATTGATTTTTACCTCCACCATTATTTTATTCAGAATTTCGAGCAAATTGTAGTACATATGAAACGATCATGATAAATTCTGAACTTTGTGACATGAAACTAATAACATAATTTTTGAAAAACGGAATTAAAGTTCATCTAAGTCAGCCGTTGAATTTTTTGGAAGATATTAATAAAAGAAAATTTTTGCTGAAATCATACATTAAAGTTCTTATCTACCGGCTATTTTGAATTCTCTCTCTCGTAAGAGATTTTATTGTTTTTTCTATCAGCAGCCGCGGTAGCCTAATGCTCTTCATCGAGGACTTGCGGTTAGTTTTGTCGAGTCATGGGTTTGAGTCCGGACGCCACTAGAGACCTGTCGTGAAACGGGGCTGATGCACATTAAATCTGATCAAATAACCAAGTCTTCCTGTTGGGGAATTGTGGAAATTTGGAGAGTGAATTACAGGCTCAGGTGTTATCCTCGTTACTTGACCGAGATTCAAAATTACAAAATTCGTCGCCAATAGCCTTCGTGTTGCTTCTCAGTGTGACTTTCATAAACAATTACGTTGGCTTTTCAAATTTCTACTTTTTCTAACTAATATCAAATCTAAGCTGTTGCTTTCATTTAAATGTATTGAAAAAAATTCAAAATATAAGGAAGGGTTCTCTCGCATGAACCTTTTTACGACTTACGGAAATATCTTTTTAAAAAAACGAAAACCCGTAGACGAATCTCTGAAATTAACATAAGAACACTTTTAAAAAGGGAACGAAAAAACGAGAGCTTTCTTCTTATTTTATTGCACAATTCAATATGAATGTAATATTACAGATTTGAAAAGGTAAATAGAAATCCCAAAATATTAATATTATGTTTTCACGAGTTTTAAGTGGTTGGTAAATAAGAGCCTTAAATGGAGTTTTTGGAAGGTTTGGAACCTGAAACAGTATTTACCTAATTTTTTTTCCTGTGATCGGTTATTTGTAAGATTATTTTTCGTGACCCAAACTAAAATCTTATAGCCTATTTCGAGATTTGTGGAAAAAGTGAGACATAAAGATGTCAATATAATTATCGTGTACTCT
This sequence comes from Nephila pilipes, assembly GCA_019974015.1. Taxonomy (NCBI): domain Eukaryota; kingdom Metazoa; phylum Arthropoda; class Arachnida; order Araneae; family Nephilidae; genus Nephila; species Nephila pilipes. Next base: position 43,062 of record BMAW01057599.1, on the reverse strand, counting down.
AATAATTACATATATGAAATTATTACAAAAATAATTGCGAAAAGGAAATCTTTTAGTAAGATTGAATTAATAATGGGAAGTCTAAAGCCTTTTCATGTGAGACGAAAACTTAATTCTCAGATCCGGTTCGATTTCCAATCTGTTTCTACAGTTATTATTAGGGTTAAAATTAGATTTAACACGCGACAAAAGCCATCAGAAATTTTATAACCTTTTGACGACACGACAGTCAAACATTCATCTGTGTCATTTTCTCGCTAATGTCTCTTGAGTGATGTGTCTTACGACGGTTTAATTTTAGATTCGGCATCTAAATCCGGTAATTCTATTTCGTATTCTGATTAAATATAATAGGATTCCTTATCCTTTATTTGTCGCCATTGATTGAAGAAAAATATTCCTTAGGATTAGTCTCCAGGCACAAGTAGCTAAATCTCATCCTGCAGTGAGCTCACATTAAAATCATATTGCAATTCTGTTATTACAAAAGCTTTGCATATACCAGTTTCACTTGACGTGACCACAAACGGAGTTTTTTTTTTTTTTCGTTGCAGTTGCAACTTTTTCTTATACTTCATAAACAGTAACGTTAAATTATTCAAAAAATCCGAAATACGAGTATTCCACAGATGTTCCACCTCACTTTGCGAATTATGATATTGCAGCGATTCTCCACGATAACAACGCAGGAAGTTTAAAAAAATGCCTCATTAACTAGCTCGAATAGGGCGTCCTCTTTAGCCCAGTTGGTTAAGGTATGATAAAAAAGTGATCAATAAACATTTTCCGGAACCACTGGTCCAGGGGTCGAAACAGCAGCGACTTTCAAAGTCACCAAGAACTCTCTCCCCCTCCACGGGATAGAAAAATATCCCCTATGCTTCGGAGAAAATGTCCAACGTCGAAGTGGTGACTCAGGACTTGACACTAGATGACAGCACATCCTATAACTACTGATTACATATGCGCCCGACGCAAAATATTTGCCTCTGTATGTCTAACTGTCTAACTAAGACAAAATGCACTCAAATAATAACAAGTGATATCTTGGTTCTGGAGTACGTGTCGACGAGACAGCCGATGACTCAAAATGGAAACTATTCCAAGCAAAACTCGATTCAACAGGGAGGAGATGTCTTTCAATTGCAGTAATGGCTGGAAAAAAAACAACCTTCTGTACCAAATACCAGTGTTTCTCTCCGTATAATCACGATGATTCTGGAGGGGGAGTAGGGAGTATGCAGCGACTCTCTTCTGCAACAACGCCAGATGTTAAAAAAAAAACGCCTTGTTAACTTGCCAGACGAGACATCTTTTCAGCCTGGTTGGTTGAGGCATGGCAAAAAGACTATTCTCTCCCCATGCACGGGACACGGCGTAGAATAACATTCCAGATGTTTTGGAGAAAACGTCCTACGCCGAATTATTATAAAACGAAGGTGAAGCCTCGACCCCACGATTTTTTTTATCGTGACTCAATCTTTTGGGATCCTAAACCTAGATTAAAGCATTAAAATGATGCAGCATTAGCATTCAACAGCAAGAGATAGGTTATAGACGAAGAATCTAACTTTGAGCTAGTCTTTAAGACTATTTGGTATATATATATATATAATATATGTGTGTTTCTTTTATTATAAAAACCTGCCCATATATAGTCATGTTATTTCTTTAGTTCATTTTAGGTGTTTAGGCCCTCATACAGGATGTAAAGCATGTTCTTGCCCAAGTAAGTGTAGAGTTTTCCCTCAAATGCAGCTGAACAAATATTACGATTTGAGACTGCGTGCACACAAGCGAAAGACAGTAAAATTAGAATGCAAAGGATAGTACTCAATAAACATGCTCTACCTCGAATGGAAACTGAATTCGTCTCTGTTCATATAAGGTAATAGAAGTTCGGTAAGTAAATGAAATTCAAACAAAAAAATTCTACCATTCTTAACGAATTATGGAACTTCCTAAAGAGTAAAAACGATGATGTCTTTTACGAGGCTTATAGTTCCTTGAACTAAATCGTATATAGGATAAAGTGTTTCGAAGCTCAATATCTCGGGACTTAAACATCGAAAGGAATCTGATGTGCAGTACTTAAAGAATATGTTGGTAAAATACAACCAACAGTACTCGTAAGACAAATATTTTTCGAAATACTGCACCAAAACTATCGTCATAAAAACTAAAGGTTGCATAATGAAATGTTTACAGTTTTATCGAATCATGCATTTATTTTTTATGCAAACGGTATCGCTCGTATGAATAAACAATGTGATAAAAAACTGCTATTTCTAGAGAGCTAGAGAGTGCTAAGTATTTTTGGACTTGGTTGTATTTTGGCTCATTTCAGTTTTCATTTAATTTCATTTTTGGCTTTCTTATATCATTTGTTTGTATCTAAAAATCTTTTTCTTTTGTGAAAGATAAAGATAATTAGTTTGTGCGTAAGACATTTAATTTACGATCCTTATAAGTCATCGAATGAATAAAAATCCAAAAAACAATATGCCAGCTTCTAGTCAAATATTTTCTCTCTTGAAACTGAGCTACACAACAATTCATGTGCATTCGAATTGTAGCAGAATGTAAAATTCTTGGCCAATGGCTTAAACAGATTTAAGTTTAACATTTCTCAAGTCCTATTTAGAATATTTAAACGGAATCCTTGATCTAAAAGTAGATAATGATTATTAAAACATAAGAAAAATTTACTTACTGTAGTGGCGATTAACACAAAATTTCTAGTTTTTGTAAAAATGATTGCTTGACTACTTATCAACAGATTAATTTGTCTCTGAGATGCACATACATTTGTTTTAAGGTCAAATAATCTACGAGAATTAAATGAAATCAAATGAAAAATGTGACAGATATCAAATCTGTGATTATGATATCTCTCGCATTGTCCCATAAAACAAGATACCATGAAACGAAGTACAGGGTTTTTAATATCTGCATAGAGATAATAAGATTGCAGTGAAATTTATCTATATTAGGATATAATAATCACGTTAAATTCGCGTTTGTAAATTTACAAAATGAATCCCATTTTGAAAATGTACTAAATTAAACCCCATTTTCTTACTAATAGGAAACAATCGTTAAGCGATTACAAGTCATATTAGTACAGATTTATCAATTAAATCCCTTATTATTTTAGAAAGTATTAAATAAACTTATAGCAACGTAATCAACTTGTGTACTTTCGTTTGGAAAAAATATTTTTGTACATGAAAAACAAGCTTTTTATATTAATATAAGTGTAGTTTCTTTTCAATAAAATAAAACGAGTGAAAAACTTTGAAATCAATACAGACTTCCCTATAATCCGGCACTTCACGTTTTCGGATCTACCAGTCATCCGGCAATTTTTACGCCGGCAGACAAGTCACTGCTGTATATGTTATGTCTCCTACTACAATGGAATATTGTAGAATATCAATACAAATGGTACATTTTTTAAATAATTGTAGTTATTTCGTGTGTTTGACATTTTATTTGTATGTAATGTATACAATTTTATACAATGATACAAAGCATTTGCTATTTAAATGCGTTTTCTAGTAGTCCTATGGTGTTTTGGATCGATATCTGCAGAATTACTAAGAAATGCCGTAAATAAAAAAAAAAAAAGGGGGGGAGAAAAAAATTTTGAATTTTGTAACTAAATAGACATAAACAGCATTCATTTATATTTATTTCGAAGGTGAGAATTAAATCAAATTAATACATAATTGACTCTCACCCTCCCGCACATAAATCACGATTAGTGATTTTCCAACTCTGGCGTACATGTCGATGAGACCCGCTACTCAACTAAAGTCAGTCGATAACGTCAAATGGAAAAGTGATAGACGCTAAACTTATATTCAATAAAGAGGGAATGAGTATCAATTGCAGTTATGACTGGCCCGTGTGATGACCGGGTGTAACAGAATAGTGCCACTGTAGCTCAAACATGTCGTAAGAGGCGACTAAATGCCTCTTGATTACCCAGCGTCTGGGGGTATAACCGCACACCCTGCCTCTGGGGATTATATCAGGGGAACTCAGGGATTTGCCTTCTTTAGGTAGGTGCTGGCGTCATGACCCTGAGGCACCCTAGTGATCTTTTTCTTTTCAATGGGGTTTACTGTCTTTGGAAAACATGGGTGACGCACCCCCGGAATATCCAGCGATTCTTCTACATTTATGACCCTTTTCTTGTAAACCAATTTTTATCTTTTTCCAATTTTTTTTACACATCTAGACCTCAGTTACATCTTGTTTTCCTCTTATTTACACCTCGGTCAAGTGACGAGACGACACTTGAGAGAGCAACTTTACTCCCCAAACTTCTACACCGCTTCAAAGGGAGGATTTGGAGCCTCGACTAAATTTAAAGAGCATCAGCCTCATTTCACGGCAGGTCGTTAATGGCGTTAGGAAACAAAGTTAGGTCTCGACGGGCACTACGTCGGCCGCAAGTTTGCGACCAGCATTACTAGACTATCGCTGCCACAAATGATTATTAAGAGTCTCAAGGTGTACAATCTGTTTTTATACTTTGTCACCAGTAAAATTTTTTTCCATCACGAAAGTTTCAACATATTTAATGTAATTTTTTTGTTTTCAAGATTAAATATTTTTTTAAAAAAAATACAGATATATCGACCGAATGGCATTTTATTACAAGAAACTTAATTATTTGGCACTGGAGACAAAAACTCATTTGATCTAGATAATTATTTCAAGTTTCATGAAACTTTTTCACATTTCACATTGTTCAAATTTTTTTTAAAAAAATAGAAACTTCAAGATAAAGTAGATTCAGATTTCTTTTTTCTTTATAAGAATAATACCTAAATAATTTCAATGTGCTCTTTTCACCTTTTTAAGGTTCAACTTATATGAAATATATGAAAATAATTATAATTTAAAGTGTAGATTGCTCTCTGCCATTTTATTTAGAATTTATATGCACGGTCTCTTCGAAACATTGGAAACAGGAGAAGAATTCTCATTATTTGCAAACGACATTTTCATTCATTGTTCTCATCAGTCCCTGGATATTGTTGATATAAAATTGTACACTATTTTAGAAAGAATAACGCAATGGTGCAATTATTGGAATGTGTCAGAATGTTTAAAATATATTACATCATTATGTATTGCTTTTGTAAACACTTTATGTGGAGCTAAGTTGTTTTATCATAATAAAATACTCTTTTTAGTAATCAATTGAAAAAGTCCGAATATTATACCGTATAAACTTTGAACAGTTTTGCTTTCTGATTTGTTCTAAAGATGGTAATAGTGTTATCAGTAAATCCATTCCTATTCAAACTCACAATTATTCATTAAATTTTGAAAAAGAAAAAAATAATTTTATATATGCTTCTTTTATCCAGTAACTTAGTAAAAATCAGTAATAAAACAATCCTTTTTTTTCTGATTTGAATGAGTTTTTTTTCCCTGAACGTTTCATACTATTTGCAACTTAAGTGACTCTTAAGTTTCTCATATTTCAAAAGGTTTTTTTTTATCATGAGGAAAAATTAGGTAACACATTTCTAAAACTTGATCACAAGATAATTTCGGTTTCTTATATTTCAAAGGTTAAGAAGCATAGAAAATAAAGGTTAAATTATTTTTATTTCATTAAACCATAGTGGGCATCTATATAGATGATCAAAGAATTTCTTTAGATTGAATTTATTCAAAATAATTACTTGGAAAATTAAGATGAGACATTATCATTTACTTATATTATGATTTTAAAATATTGACATCAATTAACGGAATTTATGCAAAAAATATATATGTTGAAATGAAGTTTAAAAACGCAATAAGAATAACTTTTGAATTTCAGCCTTAAATTCAAGAAGATAAAAACGCTTCATGTTTTTCATGGATTTCAGTTTAAATTATTTAAAAGATTAATCACATGAATTTAAAAATGTGAACTATCTTATTACTATTTTGCTTATTGGTGAATTATTTATATGTTTTTCAATTAAAATTTCATTCCAGTTTCGAAAGAATAAGATTATATAAAGTACTTTTATATCTACTTTTATGCTTTGTAAAACTTTATTAATTTGAACACTCTCTAACAGTTAAGATAATATATTTTACATGTACTTTCAAGCCAAATACCTAACAATAATTCCGATATTCTTTTGCTTTTATTTGTAAGTTTAAAAATTTGCATATTTTATAGCATTGCTTTCTCATTCATATTCATACCAAATTAAAAAGAAGATAAATGATTAATTTGTTAAGTTAAATCACGAAAGGAATATTAGATATAAATTGTGTTCTAAAAAGTAATAAAAATGTTAGAATAAGGAAGAAATTCTTTTGCATCTCCATTTTAAGGAAACATTTTGTAAGATAATTTTATAGTTGCAGAGAAAATAGTTCAAATTTAAATAATATTTGGCGGGTGTGATGCAAGTTTATTAAAAGTTATATATATATATTGTTTTTTTCTTTCTCCAATTAATATTTCTGAATTTTCACTGTATGTTAAAGTATGTTAATTTTCCGTAAATTTTTTGAATATGTGTTTTTTTTTAAAAAAAAAGGATTTTTAAAATTTGTGATTTGTGGTTTCGTTCTCGTTACTTGGCCATTATTCAAATTTTCTAGTTAATGTTAATAAAAAAAGTCCTTTTGTCTAGTTTTGTCACAACTCCTTAATAGTATTTCGAATTTGATGACTAAAATTATAGATTGTGAGATTTTAATTATTATTGATATTCATAAGACTGAATCTCTAATTTTTTAAAAAGAGTCATAAAAATTAAAATATTCTGTTTAAAGTAAATATTCTATTAAAATATTCTTTTTAAGAATTCGAAACTTTTTATTTATGTAATAAAGTTTCATTGTAAATCATACTGAATTGAAAAATAAATTAGTTTCTTTCTGTACCAGCAGCACTTGAATCCTAAACAATGTCGTCAAATAACCAAGATGAATCTAAATTAGACCAGGAACTAAAGATTCCCTTTTGTCAAGACGTAAATGGATTCAGAATCCCTGGAACGTTTACTGTCGAATCTTACAAGTCTGCCTTGGCATACAAACCACGGCCAGATGATCTATTCATCGTGACTTATCCCAAGTGCGGAACGACTTGGGTACAAAGCATAATCGCCTGTATCCTTAGAAGCGGTAAACCGTTCGAAACTGCTCTGGAATTTTTCTTGGGAAATCCTTTTCTAGAACTGATGGGAGGTGCAGCAGCAGAAACTATGAAAAGGCCTGATTCCATAAAGATACATTTACCTTTCCATTTGACACCGTGGTCTTCTAAAGCTAAATACATTTTTGTAGCCAGAAATCCAAAGGTAACCTTTGTAATATTTCTTATTATTGATGGAATTTTTTTTCTCGGATAGAAATAATGGCATTCATATCTGAATTTCCATGCGTGAAAGCTTTATGTATAAAATTTACCATTTGTTTGTAAGAATAATATAGCATAAAAACTTCAGGATTTTAATGTAACACAATGCTTCTATTTCATACATTATGTTTCCTGGAATATTATGTAAATTTGGAAAGTGAAATAAAATAATACATTTTTCAAACACTTATAATATTTAGTGTTCAGTATTACACTCTATAACAAAAAAAAAATGATGCACTAAGAAGGAGTTGCCAGGTTGTAATTAAATTTCGTATGCAAAGACATTTGGACAAGTTGCCAGGTTGTAATTAAATTTCGTATGCAAAGACATTTGGACCGAACATGCAAATGATTAAAATTTGGTGTCCAATGAGTGAATAGCGGGACCTACAGCGCATCAGAACTACGCACTCAGCAGGTGTATATAAGAAGCGATTCTCAATCTGATAGTAAAATTTTCTGTTGCATTGAGATCTAGAGTCCTTTTCAACGACTGAAAAAATGACTCGCCTCGCCGCAGGTTTCGTGCTTATTACGAGCAACTTTCAGGGTTTGAAAGAGGTTGTATCATTGGATTGAAAAAGGGAAGTTGGGCAAATAGGAGAATCGCTCGTCATATGGGTCAAAGCGATACGGCGATTAGAAGAGGGAGGCGAGAATGGGTGGACACAATGACAGATTTCAGAGTCATGATGGTAGCGGTCGACCTAGAACCACGGCAGAACTGGAGGACAGAGTGATTGTCAGATCAGTTGTCACAGCACCTGATTATCGTTATCAACCATCAGATGTGCGACTTGCACACAAGTGTCCACCATGACCATTCACAGATGGCTGGTAGAGTGAAACCTACCCTCATACCGACCGCTACACCACCTGCACTCACGCCTGCACACTGTTGAGCCAGATTACAGTAATGCTTGGCTCGATCAGGTTGGAATGATGCTGACTGGGGACGTATAGTGTTAAGAGACGAATCCTGCTTCCAACTGTGTCCTGACGATCATTCAAGACGTGTCTGGAGACGCTCAGGTCAGCGTACCGATCCTGCTGTCACTATTGCACGAGCACATGCCCTCAACCGGGAGTTAAGGTCTGAGGTGCCATTTCCCATGATAGTCGGACCCATTTAGTCGTCATTAGACACACACAGCATAGCGGTACGTCGAAAATATTCTGAGACCTGTTTTGCTACCGTTCCTTTTGCCTTACCCTGTACCCAGGCCGTATTTTTCAGCAATATGTTGGACGACCATATACGGCACGTGTTGCTATGAATTGTCTTACAGCTTGTCAAACACTTCCTTCGCCAGCCGGATCTCTCTCCAATCGAGCATGTCTGGGATATGATGGACAGGGAATGTTGATGACCTAGCCCGACAATTGGAGCAAATTTGACCAGAAATATTGCAAGAGACCATCAGAGAGCTTTACCACTCCATGCCCCGTCATATGGCAGCTTGCACCCAGGCTAGAGGTGGGCCAACACATTATTGAACTCGTTATTTTGTAACTATGTTACTCTGAAATACATCATTCAATTCTTCTGAAATTTTAATCATTTTCTATTCTGTACTATATAGTTTTCATTTCCGCCAATTTTTGTCTCCATCGGAAAACTCCTTCTTGGTTTTCTTTCTCCTTCTTCTTTTTTTTTTCTTTTTCTTTTCTTTTCTTTTTTGTTATAGAGTGTATTTCCACCGTTTTATTAGGATTAGCTTACAGATAATCCAAATAGGTACTTCATGAATTAAGCGAGAAAAATTTTCTTATTCGACATCTCTGCATAACAGGAACATAAAACAAACCTTATTGGATATTAGTATAATTGAAGGTAAAAAAATGAATTACCTACGAATACACATCATGAGGAAAAGAGCGTACTGGGAGACCCTTCCCGGACACTTATTAACCAAGATTGAATCTGAATAAGATAATGCTGTGTATATGATGATACATCCAAGAAGCAATACATACGATCTTTTAAAAACAAGCAAAATGTTTAATTCAGACAGATACTTGTAAGCAAGTGGACACTTTCGACAAAGTTCTCAAAGAAAAGAGGCCGCCGATTTTCTGTAGGAAGTACATCATCCTGTATCATGATAATGCCAGACCACGTGCTGCTTTGGTGACTCGTCAGAAAATCACAGCTTGGGAATTTTATCACATTCAACATGCTCCCAAGACCTAGCACCCTCTGATTATCACTTGTTTCTCTCTCTGCAAAATTTTTTGAATGCAAAACATTACAAAACTGAGTTAATGTCCACCAAGCACTACCTCTTCGCTTAAACAAACAATGCATTTTTCAAAAATGATTTGATACTGGTTCAAAAAGTACTTGTATTTGAAGACAGATGGCCGCATTAATATAAATTGATGTTACTATTGGGTACCACAATCTGTTAAATGGATTTGGTAGTCATTTGCAGTTAGTTTAAAATTTGATTACTACCTTTTCAAGACTTCTATTCATCATTATGCACCGGAAATCAAGAAAGAAATCAAAATGTTAGGTTGATTCCAATGAATCTTTTCCAAAATAGATGAAGATGGTTTCATCGGACGGAAAAGTTAAGACCAAAAATTTTTGAGGATACGAGTAAGTGAGACTAAGACAACTGTTTAGTGAGTCATGATGCTTACTAAAAACAAACAAACACACACACACACACATATATATATATAGGAATGTAAAGTAATTCTAGATTTTACGCTTAAAAAAGTTGATATAAGCTTACATTCCTGAAATAAAAAATCATCTTTCATGATAATCATTTGCAAAATGTCCGCATATCTAAATATATATTGTACTGAGAAAAAAAATTAAAAGAATTTTTTTCAAGAAATTAATTGTCTTTGGAAATAATCTTTGTTATTACAGCTTAGACAAAACAGGGCCTCTTTTGTTTATATACGGGTTTGTTATATAATTAACAGAAGTTTATTTTTATGAGAACATTATATTTTCTTTAAGTAAATAACTTTTAACTATCCGTTGTAAAAAATAACTATTTTGAAGTAAATAGCTAAATTAGGAACTAAGCGTTATTATTTTATTTTTTACAAGTAATTTCGAATTAATTTACATTTATTTGTCTTATAATTCAGATTTAAGTTTGCTTATATTTATTGTCGACTTCAATTATATTATGTAACTAGATAAATGATCTTTTGTTATCAATTGAAAATATTTTAAAATTTATTTCAAGGATTGCTGCGTTTCTTTCTTCCACCATACCTTGAGTATGCCAGGTTATCGTTTTCAAGGAGAATTCGATGATTTCTTTGAATTATTCATCAACGGGGAAGTGGATTTTGGGGACTATTTTGACACCTTGCTCTCCTGGTACGAACATAGGAACGATCCAAATGTTCTTTTCATCACTTACGAGCAACTCAAGACAGACATCAAAACCTGCGTCTTAAAAATTGCTGAATTTATAGATATTCAGCATAAGGTAAGACATACTTTTTTTCAAATTATATATTTATACGTTGTGAAATACAAAACCGAAATTCTCATTTTTGTGAAATGCAAATAGACTGTATACTGTCACATTTAAGTACGAACACAATTTATTTAAATGTAGGCTTTCTTATTGCGAATATCAAAGGAAACAGAAAATTAAAAATCTATAGTTCTAACAATATAGGAGACAAATCGAAACCACGATGACATTTTTCTATTCTTATTGGAATGATTTGTTTTCTTTCACATATTCTTACGTACTGCCATTGTTAAAGATAATCAAACAATATTAGAATATTATAAATAATACGTTGCATTTTCTAAAGGTGTTTTTTAAGCCATAGAAACTATTTGCACTACACAACAAAACAATAGTACGGGAAATAGGATGAATAATATTACTAATAGGTATCATGAAAGAGATAAGTTATTTTACAAATAATAATAAAAAAGAAAAACAATCACGATATTTTCTTTTTCATATTTTACGAGTTTTATTTAATAGCCAAACTAAGTGGCAAAACTCTCTCCAATCTAAAAGGTCGACGTGTGCAAAATTAGAGCCAACAATATCTAAACTTAATAACGGAAATTGATGAAGAACAATAATCCATCAACCAAAAGGGAGAGATATTCTTTTATACTGTATTTATTTAAAGTCCCTATGCGCCAATTATACATGAACAAGTAATTACACTATTTACAATAAAAGGCCTCCAAATAGCCCATACTTGACTTAACCAGCTTTTGCGATCAGGAAAACAGAAATACATCAAAACAAGATATAACCCGTCTTACACGGTTAAGATCCAAATGTACTTAGAATTATTACCCATGAACACGTGCGCTATCACTTATACGAGACAAGGTGCCCCTTGGCGGAATATGTAAATTTATTTCCAATAGAATTAGTATAAATTTCGCATTGCTAATCTTTATCTGATTTTACGGAATTAATAAAATTTTGGGAAAATTATATATCTATGTCTACAAATTTAGAATAACGAAATTGGTTGGGAAAAACTTTGTAATTTTTCAAATAATTTAATTATTTTAAGTACATTCACAATTTTTTTTGATAGGAATCGAGACTTTTTATAAATTATTAGCTAAGCCCGACCCTAATAATTAATAATAAAAGTATTCTAGTGAATATATAGATACACTGACATTCAATTTAATACCCTACTTTGCGTTGCAGAAGAATGAAAGAACGGAGAAAATAAAATGTTTTTCACACTAAGTCGTTTTTATTGTAAAGCTAGTAAATGGACTACATTTCATCTTTGTCTGTTTTCTGCTGAAACATAACATCAGATGGTTTACCGACTGTAGAGCGTGCGACACATAATTGCTCATTAGAGAAATATTCGTTTTGTAAAATTAAAACCGAACACTTGTAAAAATTGTCCTAGCGCTTCATTGAGAGTCATAGCGAATGTAAAAAATATTGGAAAATAGAAGTCGCTTGAACTTTAATGAAGTAGAAAGTCTTTATTTTTATAAGGTCCAATCAGAATTGTTGCTTCAATTAGATTATTCATCAGTTATTAACTACTCATTGTGTATTTATAATTATAAAATTATTATATTATAAGTAATTATAAATAATAATTATATAAATTCTAATACTCTAATAATATTAATTATATAACTAATTAATTTTATTGATATAATAATGCCACATATCTTTATAACTATTAATTATATTACGATGCTTTTAAATTATTTAAATATATATATTATATAGAACATAAAATATATAATTAAAATTTATTTTAAAAATTTCTATTTAAGAAATTTAAATATGAAGTAACGTTATGCTGAAAGAGTTATGCAAAAAAAATATCTACTTTTTTCAGAATAGTTGCGCAGTAAATTCATTCATTCATTTTGCAAACCAAACATTCAATCTATTTTAAAATTAAGACTTCATCAATGCATCGGTATAAAATATGCATTTCACCCTTTCTCTCCGCATCATACAAAAAAAAAAAAAAAAAAAAAAAAACGTGACTCGTGCTTTTAATAAATATTTAAATAAACACTTAAAGAATCCCTCAAAGCATTAAACAACAAATGATTTGTGATGTGGAAATGATTTGAAAGCAAAAAGAACTATATAACGTATATTTATAAATTATCTTTCCTGCTATTTTTCAAAAATTGTTTGTTGCTTTTAACGAATAGTAATCAGGTGGGGAGCACGTAACTATGTAGAAGTTTCTCAAAAGAATAGCTATCAGAGTAAACAAATACTGATTCGCCAGATTGAAAGCGATATCGCACCCGAAAATCCCTTGTGCCAAAGGGCGCCCTACCCCCTTACTTCACTTTAACTCAAAATAAATTAATTGAATACAATATTAACAGTACGAAATCAATTCACCTTTATTTTTTGAAAACAAATAATCAAATCACTTTTCAGATCAAATCAATTCAAACCTTGGATTAAATATTCTAGATATAATATATACATCAATCAAATGGTCACAGTAACACTTCTTTCTCGTACTGATGGTTATTTTTATTATTTACATCATAGTAAGAAAAATTACAAATAAATATTTTGACAACACAAAGAGTAAAATTACGTTGACAAGATCTGTCCGCCTGTGACGGCCTTGAGTCGGACCACCGACTGCCAATAATAATAATAAATAAATAAATAAATAAATCAAAAATGTGTTATTCATCTAATCATATGTTTGTTATTAAGCTCATAAATATTCGACAAATTTTTAAGCAAATGAGTGAAAATAGTAATGCGCGTAAGTGAAAAAATCTAATACAAATAGTCATTTGTCAGATATAACTGTTTTTATTTAAACCTCGCGAAATGCTTGAAATTTCAAGTTCCCGTGGGAAATTTGGAATAAAATGTTTGTAAAAAATAAGCTTATATAGAAATGCAACCTCGCGTAAAAATTTTGAGTCACTTTCAACCAAAGTTATCAGATTCAGATCGAAACTTTACAATCATGTTTATTATAAAATATGATTTAAAGTTCTGTGATATTTTTTTTTGATAATATTCGTAGCTTTAATTCAATACATTGAATGTATTCTTGCAATGTATTTTAAAATAAAGGGGGGGACTTAGATTATTGGATTCAATTTCATGTTATGAAAATAATATGGTTGCAAAGGAAATTATATTAATTATAATTTTCTGCGAAATAATTCTAAATTTTGATTAGAATTTAGATAGATAATTTTCGAATGTTCTTTCTGGGCAATGAGGGCGAATTTAGAATTTCTGATCTTCTAACAAATACTGCTTGAAGTACTTATTCTAAACATAAAATTTTCTTTATCTAAAAAAAGTTTTCACGCAAGTTACTATAAGCTTATGTTTCGTTGCAAACTCTAACTTATAACTCAATAACTAAGACTTTTTATATTTATTTAAGGACGTACCATAATTTTAAAATAGAAAAAAAAAGAAAATTTATACAATTCTATAGTATATAATCAATGAAAAAATATTTTTAATATTTCGCAATTTTTACCGCTTCTGGACAAAATCAATATCATTGTTAATCACTAAGACGAAATTAAATTATGTTGTTAAAGGAAAAATTTACTAACTTAATTTATATGGTTAATTGATTTCTAAAAAAGAAACTTCTTACAACTAACACTGAAAATTTCGCAGAATTAGGAACATAATATTTTTCATGGTACTGATTTCCAATTTTTTTTCGACTTCGGCCATTAATTTTAGACCTTGTCAAGGGATACAGTTGGTCATAAATAACTTCGAACAAGCAATTACTTTGAAAACATTTCAGTTTTCTTTTTACAGTTATAATCTTTTAACAAACGTTTTTTGAAGTAGTTTTTATTTTAATTCTTTTATCACTATTTTATTGTTATTATTATGAAAAGTATTTTAAATTTAATGTTTTTAGATGAAAAATAAAACACAACGCTCGTAATATTTTTCCATTTTCAAACCACGAATAATATATTAACGAATATTTAAAAAAATTATATTGGCTTGAATACTTCTGGAACAATTATTAATCATATCATGAAATTTTGAATATATTTTTAGAAGCAACAAAAATTCATATTAAGTTTTATGAATGTTACAATTTACTTTTTTCTTAACTTTATTGTTGATGGTTGATTTCATATTTTTTTTCATTTTTACAATTGTTTTGTATTTTTGGAATTGGAAAATAACTGGCTATTGAATAGCTTATATATAATATTTTTAAAGTAATAAATAGGATTTTTTTTATCATCCAATGTTTCAAAAACTCATTTAAAATTTCTAATTAAGCAGAATTCTACAATATATTTGAAATTAAACCTAAGGTCAAAACGAGAAAAAAATTTTGCGAAAAAAATTTAAATAATATGATAATTCTTTTTTAGAATTTAATTATATTATTTAATTTAGTTAATGCATTTAAACATGAAAATTTATTTCCTCATGGGAATGCTTAGCAGTGATATCGATTTTGTGTCCAGCTACTCTAAGAACATGTAAATTATAAAGGACGTCATTTTTTGAGGACTGTACAATTATATCTCTTTTATTAACCTGACAGGAAATACTAGAGAAAGACGAAAAAATTCTAGATGATGTCATCCTCCACAGTAGTCTCAGTTTTATGAAGGAGCATTTGAGCAAATTGTTGGTGGAACTGGGAGCAGTGATCGCCAGCAATCCCGAACTGGTTGCCAATAATCCGGATATTCCTATTGGACTGAAGAAGGCTATGCTATCGGGTAACTTTGAATTATCGAAGAAAGATGCGAAAAAAATCGGCATAGTTAGAAAAGGTAAGCTACCACTTTAATACACTGATCATACGAAACGTTTTAAATTAAAAATAGTATCAAATTTGGCTAGAATACTTTTATTGATAATGATTACGCAATGATTATTGGTGAAGAACTTAGCAGTTAGAGATGGCATCAAATGGTGAGATTTTTAATTAACGTTATGCAAGTGTTACATCTCGCAGTTTTGAACTATGATCAAGTAACGAGAACGACACCTAGCTGGCTATTCACTTCCTCTAACGTTTGCTGTTTCAAACTCTTCATTATCCAAACATGGCTGGTTTAAGTCCACCAAGCCACTCCCCCTCAAGAAATCCAACACTATTAAAAAGGTTTTATATAAATTAGATTTATCCAGTCCCATAAGAGTCGGAAGATATTCCACCGAGGCCTGATTTAATGCAAATTGGGAGCAAATAATGAAACCTTTACTGCCATGAAGGAATGTCATCGATTTTATATGGCCACTAAACAATCTGCAAGGAACTCTTTCCCCCACCGCCTACTCGTACTTCTAGGTTAGGACAATACCTCCCAGGAATCTCATTTTTTAAATTTCTCTCTAGGTGATAACTCTAAGACTCAATTAGCTTTTTAAAAGCATCAAATCTCTTCATTTTTCCTTTTCAGGGACTTGCCTTCTTTTGGCAAGTATGGCCATCACGACCTCGAGTGACCCTGGGAAACTTTTTCTTTCCCATAGGGTTTGCTGTCTTTGGTGAACACATGTGACGTACCCATTAGATATCCCCGCACCCTTCTCTACTTTCTATCTCCTTTTTGTTAATCGGTTTTTCCTGATTTCCATTTTTTCAAAAGTCTAGGTCACAATTACTATGCTTGGTGAAGCATAGCCACGTGTGGAGTTTTCACCACTAAACACTACCATCACATCGCATCATCTCATTGTTCTGCACTTTCTTTCTTGGTGGTATCAAACCCTTAGTTTTCTTGCTACGAAATTCGTGATTGGGACTTTAAGATATTGTAATCTCATTTTATCAGAGGCCAAAAAGAACTTTTGTTGATTTTTCAACTTGCCAAGTTTTGATTTAGTGATTTGATTCTTTATTCACGTCTCACTGAAAAGCAACACGAGGGCTATTCGCGATGCACATTGTAATTTTGAGTCTGAGTGAAGAGTCGTGGATATCACCTGACCGGGCACCATCTTCTCTAAATTTCCACACCATGCCGTGTGGGGACTTGGGACCTCAGCAAAATTTAACGTGCATCAGACTCACACCATGGCGAATCTTTAGTGGAAACAAGTCTCGAGCCCACGACTCGACAAAAATAACGCCACTGGTAACCATAATCATTTGCCGCCACCAGCTAATGTCGCAGTTGTAATTTAGAAATTAACTTGTAGAGTAACTTGAAATGCTTAAAATTGCTTAAAAATAAATTAGATAGCCGCACTGGTTGAATTCTGCTTATTCCTTTCTTGAGACTTCTTCTGCAATTGTACAAAGAAATATTAAGATACTGAATTAATGTCATGTGCTAAATATATGCAACAAAATTTCAAATAATTTTTATAGGACGTTTTCCAGCGATCTATATGCAGTTGTATACTGATTTTAATCTTGCATTTTGCTGTATGATCTTGAAAATATTATTCTGACTTGCAAAATTGCGTTTTTCTTGTATATTTTGTGTAAAATACTCATTAAAATGAAAGTTTCATTAAATTTGTGTTTTTATTACCTCCAGTATTCGTTATGTCCATCTAATGTTGTCAAACATTTCCTTTGTTAGCTAATATGATAAAATACATTCAATTGATAATACATTTTTACCCACTGTTTATAATGATTAATAAATTCATCACATTTATTTTTATTTCAATTCCTTAGCATGATAAACTTTTCTTCCACTTTTAAAATGTTGAATTCCTCTTTCAAGTAGCGTTTGTAAGATTACATCATGCCCCCTCCCCTTCCCGTCAAGAATTTTGTTGACTGAATACAATTTTCTGGGATATCCCCGTTTCCAACACTCTCTCTTTCAGCTATCTGTTATAATTTAATGTTTCCTTTCTTCTCTTTTTTTTTCTGGCTGTGTGAACCATTCCGTTGCTGCTGGTTCTTTTGTCATGGCTGGGCAGTAAGTATATCAGAAAATAATTCGCTTCAAACATCTCCCAAAGTATTATTATCATGATTGAATCAGTAATTTAAATCAGTAGCGTACTCAGAAATTAATTTTGGGGGAGGGTGCATATTGTCATCGCCATGAAAGGATCGTTTCTTTAGTTTAATATTTGTACTTGGTAAAAACTATGGAATACGCTACATTTCTCATATTTAAAAATGTTCAAGGATTGATGACATTCTTATAAAGTTATAAAAATAAATATCAATCAAGAAAAATAATAAAGATACCATCATAAATAAACTTACTGCTGACCAGAATAAGTGAAATCCAACGAAATTGAAAATGAGTTAAAAAAATATTCGATGACTGAAAAGACGGTCAAAAATAGTTGAAAAAGTGCAATTATAATGAAAAGAAATCTATAAATATTACTTTTTTTTGCAAAGTTAGAGTTCTTCTGTTTTTTTTTATTTTGAAAAATACGTACTTTAGTCTTTTTCATTTACTGATACATTTTTATACATGTATAACAAACAGAGCCCATTTATATCCATTTCAGAGGTAATATTATTTTAGCAGTTTTTTTAAAATATTTCCTAATTGAAAACGATCTTTCAGCAATACATGTTGTAACAGGCAGGCAAAAACGACAAAAAAATTTTAAAGCTTATGTAAATGTCGGAAAAATATCTATACAAAAGAGTGCAACTTACATATTTTTCTGTAGAAGTTTTACTTCTCTAAAAGTTAATTGTTTACGTCCGAAATGGTTTTGTAGGCATACGTCTTAGCCCAGTATAGGAGGAAGATGTTTCAAATAATAAAATTCAGACAAATCTGTATTACAGATGCTACTTCCTCCTGCATTGCTGGCGTCGCCATGAACTAAATGCAGAATAACTGGTGCCTAAAATTGGAGCAGCAGCATCTTTTCATTTCTTCGATATCCTTTACAAAACATGTACTCAATCTGCAGGAAGAGTTCGAAAAAGCGCTGTGCAATTTTTTTATACCATAGGAAGGTTTTCATGACTAATGAGTACTAGGATGTTATACCAGCGCAATCAATACCTGGCCTTACAGAAACGTAATCTCTGACTATATCTGGTTTAGTAGAAATCTGTCCAGTTCAGTCTAAGGTTACTTCTTTGTGCATAAAAAATTTCATTGAAAATAATCTGGTGAGCTGCAGACAGCACAAGGATTTTATTCAGTGTGTGGGATGCCAACTACGAGCTATCTGAAAGCGTTTTTCAAGTTACTGTAAATGCCCTTTTCATTGCTGTATCTGCAATTTCATATTATTAGATAATGTGTCATTCCATGTTTTCTTTTTAAAAATAAAATCTTGGCATCCAGGGCAAGACGCTTTAAATTTACCCCGCAGTGAATGGGTTAGTTTCATTTTGATGGATTTCATTAGAGCTGTAGTAGTTACTTGAGTAATCTGAAACCTATTAATGAACTTCCATTCTTATATATATTTACGAGCATTTTTCCCCTTCTTTTTTAGGTGTTATTGGAGACTGGCGAAATTATT
>BMAW01057599.1:0-19657 GCA_019974015.1 Nephila pilipes | reverse complement strand
TGTCTCTCAAAATCAAAGATTAGAAAAAGAAATTCAAAGAAAGAACTGAAGGTACAGATCTATCAAGTTTGTGGAAGAATGATATGTAATTTTTTCTACTGTTGAAAATATGAAATTTAGATTTTTTTCCATCTTCAGAAGTAAATGCTTTATGTTTGTTCTATAAGTAATTAAAATAGATATTTTCATATAAAATCTTGTGAATTGTTTAATGTATTATTGTAAATCTTGCTGTATACAATTTCGAGAAAAAGTGAAAGTTACTTTTATTCGTAGTTATATGCTCGAGAACCAAGACAAACATCATCTATACCAGCGATTCCCAATCTGCAGCTTCTGTATACTTTGGAGTACACTGAAGACATAATGAGGGTACCCAAAACTAATATTTGTTCCAGGGGAGAACATTAAAGAAAGGGATGTGATAATTTGTTTATAGAAAAGTGTTGTAAGATAACTCGCTTAAAAGGATGTGAAATACCATTCAGATATTTTTTGAAGGGAAGTAATGTACAAGACTAGATTTCAAATACATTTAATGAATTGTCCATTCAAGAAGCAGATTAACTAAATGTCTCTGCAAAGTAGAAATGGATCGAGTTTTCTATAGGTTTTTCTGCACCAATTTCAAAAAAAGACCCTTTCATGGTTTTACTTTAAATAGGTACGTATTGGGTTTACAACTCCTAGGTATTCGAGTGACTTTTCTTCTCTCAGAATAGATTCAAAGCTTTTGATTAGTAACACTGGGAGTACCACTCACCTCCCAGGATGTCTGAACGATCCTTCTCTCTTTTCATTGTCAACCAATGCTTAACTTTCCCCCTATCCTTTATCTTTTGTTTTGAACACAGAAACACATTTGTAATAAACATCTAAGAGCAATACGTAACTGAACGCATAACAAGCCACTAGGCTACCGCGGCCCCTCTCCATCTCCAAACTTCCACAACACGTCAACGGGAGGATTTGGGGACTCGACCAGATCGGAAGTGCATCATCACTTAGCTACACGGTGGGTCTTTAAGGGCATCAAAATTCGAGCTCACGTCTCGTCGCGAAGAAGCGAAAATGCCCACTAGACTTCTGCGGCCACTTATCGGATTTGAACATATGTACAATGTGCATTTCAGAAAAAAAATTTTCATTTTCAAATAAGCAGTTATTTAATGTTTTAGTTTTTATTTAAAAATGTTTCAATATTTTAAAAATTTCTTTCTACTGCCGCAAAATCTTATATTTTTAAGAAATTCCTTGTGTGATTCTTATAATTTTAGAGCTGGTTGTTCAAATGTTACCAATAATTTAACACTTTTTTTTATAATAGACGCTACGAAAAACAGGAAGAAACTGTTATATCTAAATTTGTGATTCTTAAAAAATACACTACTTACTAAAATACTTTTTTCGTAGATAAATTCATCAAACATATTATACAAAACAAGAAAAACAGTGTCAAAATTTTTGTATTGTTACAAAATTAAAGACTTTTAGCTTTTAAAATTCATGATTTAAAGGAAAATAAGAAGCTGAGTAAAAACAATTTATGAAGTTCAACGAAATGATGCGACAAACTGTGTGTGTGTGTTTAAGAAACTTTTAATAATGCTAAACAATGTAGCAACATCATAAAATTATTTCATATATTAATAAAAGTTGCACAGTTAAAATAAGATACCAAAAGATTTTTCAATATTTTGGCCATTTTTATGATATTGTGTCCCCTTAAAAGGTAATAGTGTGATCACTAAATTAATTTCAGTTCGAAATCAACATTATTAGTTAAAATTAAGAGGGAAAATGTTTTGTATGCTTCTTTTATTCAGTAGCTAATATGTGGGCACGGTAGCCCAGTGTTCATGATTATGGACTCGCAGCCAGTGGTTCTTGTTGAGTGGTGGGTTCAAGACCTCATAATATAAAAGAGCCGCCTCGTAACGTAGGTGATGCTCTTTAAATCGATCGAGATCCCGAGTCGTACTGTGGGTTGGGTGTGGAAGTTTGGAGAGGGAGGTATCAGCTCAAGTGGCGTCTTCCTCACTTAACAGAGGCTCAAAATTACGAGATGCGTCACAAATAGCCTTCGTTTTGCTTTTCGGAGAGACGTTAATAAGCAATCTCATCACTCATTAACTAATATTCATCAGAAATAAAAGAATCATTCTTTCCTACATGGAATGAAATGCCTTTTTTATTCCTTTCGTTATAGTTGAAATTTTAAATGTAATTTTCTCACATTTTAAGTGAGTTTTATTTTAAATGAGGAATAAGTAGGTTACATTAGAAAAATATGACCTCAAAACAATTTGAGGTTCTTAATTCCGAAACCGTAAGAAGGTTTTATATATCATCTGTTAACAATCCTTCGTCGGTTAATTTTGATTGTTACCGAGTCCTCAAGGTTTTATCTTCCTCAGGTAAGTACAGGCCTCACTTACCAATGCATCGTAGAGATCTTTTTCTTTCACATGGTGTTTTCTGTCTTTGGTGAACGCGAGTGAGGTGCCCTGGTATATCCAAGTGATATTTCTCTATTCTCGACTCCCCATCTTGTCAACCAAATTTTATCTTTTTTCAATTTATCAAACTTCCAGATCACAATTACACCTTGTTTGGTGCAGCAGCATAACCACATCTGTCTCTTGCGCCACTTAACTTCACCATTCACTTTTACAAGTACTTACTTCATTTTTACTTACTTGATTGTTTCGCATTCGAGTGATCAACGTCATTTTCTGCCTAGTAGTTCCCGTCGTTGAAACTTGGGTTTCTGATTATTCACCGGAAATCAACCAATCATTAAAACAATAAGTTGCTTGCGATGTATCTTCTCCTAAGAAGGTGAAGACGGTATCATTGGCTGGAAAAGTTGTGGCATCGAGCATTTTTGGAATGCGAATGGCATCATACTTTGGACTTCTCAGAAAAAGGAAAAATAATTAATGATCGATACTACAGTGAGCCACCTCAATCCTATTCTCATTCCTAATAACACATTTTTCATTAGTAGTACGAGTACGTTTTGAGCTACTCCCATATCAGTGAGGAATTATGTACTTAAAAATGCAATTAAAAATATCAGAATAAGTACTAAAATTAGCGCATTCTTGTTTTTATAAAACCAATTTACGTAACAACATTTTATATTAGTTAAGAAAAGAGATCAATTTAAAATAAACTTTTTGTGTGTGATGCATGTTTATTAAAATATTGTTATCACTAATTCTTATTGTAAGCACTATTAATATTTTTAACTTTTCGTCACCTTGTTATGGTAAATATCTTCCACGCAGTTTTTGATTATTTGGTTTTAAAAAATTTTCTAAAGGTTATGACGAAGAAAAAATTCTCAGGTAGATAAAATACAATCCTCGGAGCTTGATCAAGTCTCAAAATTATAAGGCTCTTCGTCAATAGCCTTCGTGTCCAACATTAATAAGGAATCAATCAATGCTTCAAAGTGCAACGATCAATCATCCGTTCCAAAAACATCGCGATTTCCACCGTTTTAGTATTTCATTTGTGAGAATTCAGTTGCGATTAACAAGCCTGTGCTGTGTTTATCAGAGAACTGTTAAGCTGCTGTTAATATTAAAAACATATTTTTCTACAAGTTAATTTCCATTTTTAAGCAATAGCAATGGACTCAACCGCAAACTTAATAATGAAATAACCAAGAAAACACATTTAATTAACTACTTATATTGATCTCGTTGCATTTTCATTAATTACACATGTTATATTGCTTGATTCTTGAGATGTCTCTAGATGCATCTGTGATATTTATTATTAAAAATATATATTTTGATAAAAATGTAATCTTATACGCATGAATTCAAGTTCACATCCATTTAAGTACCTTTTTTATTTTTGTGATAAAAGAATGGTCTAAATATTTAAAAGCAAAGCACTAAATTGTTTTCAAATGGTACAATTAGGTTTCTGAAATTTTTAAATACGATTAATCGATAAATACTCGATATTTTCATCATGCATAGTGAGGATTAAGGTGAAGTATTAAATGATTAATTACGAATTTCAGCAAAATAACTAAATGATGCTTGTTATACACTTTATGGAAGAGTTGGTCAGAATCAAAGAGTATCAGAGATATAATCAAACATCCAATAAATAAGAACATTAAACACTAATACATATGAAATTTGTTCCAAAAAATAAAATAAGAGTCAAGGTTCCTAAAAGTAGAACTACATGTAATTCTTCCATAAATTAACCAACTCAGTGCCTTTCGTTCTTTCGCTAAATTTCCCATCCATGCGTGTGCTTTGGTCCTCTAAAGTAATTCCTCCAGTCTCCGATAATACCCTTCCTGATGTTATTCATTATGTGAGAATTGTTTTTATCTTTTGACGCCTCAGACCGTTCACGAATTCTGAGGAAAGACATTCTTTCTCCCTTCGATAAGTCAGAACTCAAAATTTCTTCTTCGGACACCGAAAGTACTTTCTCTACTCTTTTCTCGGCGGCTTCTTTCATAGTTTTAAAACTGCTCAATTTTACAACATTTTTTAATTTTTCCTTGTCTTTTCTTAAGGGTTCCGAGTACTTTTCGTCGTCGATGAAAGACGCCATTTTGAGAACGGCGGCTTCTGTGTCCTCTTGCATTTGCTCGTATGTCATGAACAACACATTTGGATCATTTCTGCAAGAATAATAATAAACTTTATAATTATAGTAATGCAAAATAACTTTTTAAACTTATTTTTAACAAACAAAAATACATTGGGCTGTATAGATTTGATTAAAACATTCCTTTAAACACTTGAAATGGAAGCATCTTATATGTTACGCTTTCTTCAAGCTTAAAGACATGCAAGGAAATGGAAATGGTAATATAAAATTATAGGAAAATGCGAAGTGCTTTATTATGATATAGTAAATTGCAGTTTTGTATTGATGATTTGAGAATTATATACATATTTTTACTTCTTGTGTTAATCCACGAATTAGGAGAGTTGGCGCAATTTTCTTTCAACTAATGAAAGTTGGTAAAATGTTCCTGTCTACCTAGGAAGTTAAAATAATTCTACAAAGAATACACAAGTTTAAAGTTATAACGGGGGCTCACTTTAATATGCTTAAATGAACTTTGACAACAGCTAATGGAACTCTTATTTAACCCGTCCTAAGGTCGTTGGGAAACATGTTTACCACTAGCTTCAGCAAAGTTCAAAACGTAAGGACACGGGACGAATAAAATATCATTTTATAAGACTTCTTGAAGGCATTATTTTATATTATTTTTCTTTTTATGTAGTACAAAATATTTGGTTGATGGATTTCCAGATGCATATATTCTTTGTAGTTTTTAATCTCCATATCTGGTAGACCTTTGAGGTTTAAATCGGTTTAATCTTACCCAGAACTGCATATTTTATTATATTAATGAGAAAATTTACATTATGATTTAAAAGAAAAAGATAGTTAAAAAACATTTAGTTTGATCAGAGAAAATTAAGTGTAGTTGCACTCCATTAGTGGCTAGGCAGGAGAAAGTATGCTCCAACATATGCTCCTAGCTAATGAGGAAACAGTGTGTCATGTCAGTGGTTCGGAGGGAGAACTAAGATTAGAATATTAAGGATATTTCGTGGTCTTTTAATATTGTGATCAGGATTATAAATTGGAGTATCTTGTAATGATCTATTGTTGATATTTGTGAATAATGCATTATAAAAAGAAATAAAAAGCATAAAATACCTTTGGGTAGTATTAAACACAGTTCCTTTAAATTAGTCAAATCATTGTTATATAAAAAGCTAAATTCTTAAATCAATAGTAACGTTAAAAATATTTTGACTTACCATTCAATGAAAAAAAATGGCCCTATGAAAAACTAAGCAAACCTCTTGGTAAATAACGAAATGGGCTACATCCCGTCATTATTTTTAAACAGAAAATTACGAAAAAGCTCGTTTAATTTCGAGCCCTCCTTTTTTGATAAAATATTACATCATTTAGATATGTTACTCCTAATTAGGGCATTTTGGCTACCTTGGAGAGAGGTTCCCAAAAACAAAAACGGAGCTCTTGAGCAGCATTTATTTCTAGACTACAATATTTTTTATGTTCTCTTCTTCCTTAATATCTGAGTAAGAAGAAACAGATTTGTTTATTTAATTCATCCACTGGATTTTGATAAATCAACCAATTTCATTTCTCTGATATTATTTCGATTTTCTGAAGAAGACTCAAGCTGAATCAATCCACTTTTCGAGTAAAGGATTTTGAATAATGAGTGAAATTATGATCAATCGGGATACATCTAAATACTTTCGAAGCCCTAAAAAAGACCAGGAGCTCATTATAAGAAAGGAAAGTGAGAAGAAACGAAGTTGCCATATTTTGGGAAAACAAACAAAAGTAAAGGCAAGATTTCTAGACATGAAAATATTACAAATATGTCATTCTCACGAAATGATAAAACAAAGTTTTGTACATTTGATACTGGGTATATGCAGCACAAATTCTCGCTATAAAACAAATTTTAAATGTACCGGTTAACACAAGTATCATTTAGAAAGGTTTCACATCTCGTTTCCTAATCCATGAAGTATTTACTGGTGTAACTTTGACGAATATAGCAATCGAACTACAGAACACAAATAATATTGAAATAACGGAGATACGACGCTTTATGAAAACTGGAAGCAATTAGATTTCCCAAGTATTAATCACTATTCTTTACACTACTACACCACTACAGCAGAAACTATTATGCTTTAGTTTATAAGCCATCACATTCAATTTTTTTTTTGACAAATCTTGACAATGCAAAGAATGCTACAATTGTTACATCAATCCCGATTCTGCCCAAAACGTGTAATATGCGTTAATTATGGTATCACACACACTGGGCATTGCACCTCTTCTATAATCTATATTAATGGCAAAGGAGACCATACCACCTATTCCCCTTAATGTCCTGTATTTATTAAAGAAATACAGATCATGCATTATAAATGGACCCAACATTTAACTTTAGAAGCGGCAAGAAGAAAAGTTAACGACAAACCTTTGGATAGCAATTCTGAAATTTTGTAAACAAATCCACCAGGTCCCAATATGCAAGAAGCGCTGTGGCTTAGTGGTCATGGTTTCGGATTCGTGGCTGGCGGTTTTCGTTCAGTCGCGGGTTCGATCATTGGCCGCTGAAGACCCGCTGTGTAGTCGGGGTTGATGCACGTTAAATCTGTCGGGGGCCAAAGTCCTCCCGTTGGCTTGGTGTGGAAGTTAGGAGAGGGGGTGCCAGCTCAGGTGTCGTCCTCGTGACTTGACGAAGGCTCAAAATTACGAGGTCCGTCGCCAGCAACCCTCGTGTTGCGTCTATTGTAACGTTAATAAAAACTAAACTAAATCCAATATGGAAGATTTTGGGGAAAATTGTAAAATGTCGAACTTAATCTTTTCATTTTTTTATACTCTTATGTTTTTCTGCAATGGAAATATAGACGTGGAAAAAAACAAATCTATTTGGTTCCATATCCCTCCCTTTACCCAAAGAGACATTTGGATCTTTCAGGAAACTTTTTAAAGACTTGGCGATAAATTACACCTTGCAGGAAAAAATAATTTCCAGACAAGACAGATGTGACAGACCAGGAGGAAGACTACTACTAACAATACCAGTCAACATTTCTGAGCGTCATATTTCCACTCCAATAATAAAAATGCCAGATATAGGAATTGTAACTATCCAAGTACATATCAATAATCTTTCCTTTTACTTCATAAATTTGCATACTTCATGGGGGTCTAAATATTTATTTAATTAAATCATATTTCGCAATATAGTTACGATTTTGTGAAATGGGTAACAGACTCCAATTTTATTATCCTTAACACAACTATTCTTACACACAGATGCAATATAGATGCAGCTACACAGATCGATTTCATATTCTACTCAGCAAATTTATTTGGAAACACTAATATTTACGTACTGGAGTGTTTTTTTTATGACAGTGATAATTATCCCATCATAATAGAAATATCTTCTTTATAAGCGAAATTTTAAAATAATAGACTGGTACTTAACAAAAAAAGAACTACTTCAATAATCGTTAGAAAATACTGAAAATAAAATAGATAACCTCAATGGTACGATCTCAGGAATAATCCGAAATGACACTTGAGAAGTACGATTATCCAATAGATCATTCCCACCATAGTAGAACAACGCCTGCAATAATTTATACAGATTCAAAAACTTTTTCCGCAAAAATTCCAAACACGACGTTTTACCACAATTGAGGATTAAATAAAAGCAGTATTTAAGTAAACTGAGATTTTGTATTAAATAAGCGAAGAGGCAAAGAACTCGGATGAAACATGCAATAAAATATCTAATCGAGAATCTTTTATAGTATTCTTAAAAAACTTTCTGTTCACAAGATGCAGAATCAACATTAAGTATTCTTCAGTATAACAGATTTATAACTCAAACTCAAAAACAAGCTCATCTTTTAGCGAGCTATTTCTCATTCAGTAATGATTCACATGAGCTTCTTCACTTGGATATTCTTAATCTAGAAAACAACCTCCTCAGTAAGTCATTTTACATTATTTCTGAATTAAGTAGAGGTATAAAATGTGCTAAAAATACAACACAAAAATAAATCAGATTACAGCAGCTTTTCTAAAAAAATAAATAACCAATATATTGCTCTGAACTATTTCAGCATTTATTAATAGTACCTCAGTCATTGAAGCATGCAATTATTCTACCATTTTCGAAACCCTACAAAGATAAAAGTGAAATTTAATTTCATAGACCAACAGCTTTAACTTCCGTATTTTTTAAAACGTTCGAAAGAATTTTAGCCGGGGGCATACCTTACTTTCTGACAATATAACGAAAACTTCATTCTCCTCATTAGGACTTTGTACCATTTAAAGGCAGCACAACCACTACATATCTCATGCACAAAGTTATCGCAGATCCCTAATGAGAAAAAAAAATTCTTTTTTGAAATAAACTTGGGTATGAAGAGTGCTTACGATCCAATTTATGTAGATGGCCTTTTATATAAGTGTCTTCAAATTGGAAGAGAAAATAGCACATGGCTACATAAATTTCTAACTTAACAGACCCGTGTGGTGACCGGGAATGACAGAATAGTCCCACTGTAGCTCAAGCATGTCTTAAGAGGCGACTCAAATGGGTACCCAGCGTCTGGGAGTAAAGCCGGGCGCCCTGCCCCTGAGGATTATATCAGGGGACCTCAGGGACTGGCCTTTTAGGTAAGTACGGGCAACATGACCCCGAGGCACCTTAGTGATCTTTTTCTTTCCCATGGGGTTTACTGCCTTTGGTAAACACGAGTGACGCACTCCCGGGATACTCTAGAGATCCTTCTCTATTTTCCAACCTTCTAGTCAACCACTTTTTATCTTTTTTTCAACTTCACGTCTAGACCACAGTTTAATCTTGTTTGGAGCAGCATAGCCATATCTGGCTCTTGCGCCAATAAACTTTACATTCACTCACTCACATTCTTACTTAACAATATCTACAGATTCGCTGAAGAACTAGTCTATCAACAATAAGGGCCGTTTTAAAAGGTGTACCCTAGTGCAGATTCCTCTCTGCCATATTTTTTACAATTAATATGAATGATCTCTTCGAAACATCGGAGATAGGAGTAGAACTCTTAGTATATGCAAACGACATTTTCATTCATAGTTCTCATAAATCCCTGGATATTGTTGGTATAAAACTGCACAGAATATTAGAAAGAATAACGCAATGGTGCAATTATTGAAAACTGTCCTTATGCCCTGTTAAAAATACAATTTTTAGTTTAGTTTTTATTAACGTTGCATTAGAAGCAACTCGAAGGATATTGGCGACGGACCTCGTAATTTCGAACCACAGTCAAGTGACGAGGACGACACCTGAACTGGCATTCCCTCACCTAACATCCACACCACGCCCTCGGGAGGACTTTGGGCCCCGACAGAGTTAACGTGCATCAACCCCAGCTACACGGCGGGTCTTTAGCGGCCAAGGATTGAACCCACGACAGAACGAAAGCCATCGGCCACAAATCCGAAGCCTTGACCACTAGGCTACCGCGGCCACGATAAAAGTACAATAGCGAAACTATTTATAACATTATGTTGCCTGGATTTTCACTTCCATGGTAAACTTCCATAAAATACTAGGGAGTATATTTTTTCCAATCAGAATCAAAATATAGCTATAATGATTCAAAGGAAAACAATACTTTGAAAAAAAATTTAATGGTCTTAAAGGTTTGGTATACAAGTCCAAGAGCAGAAGACTTGATCAATCTAACTAACAAAGCATTTGCGATATCTTTTATTATACCTGTCACATAAACAAATGATCTGATGATCAGCTCAAACTTTCTAATACTATGCAAACTAAAGTACTCAGAATCATAAGTTTTTTATCTCTCAAATTTCGAAAGGTAACTATTCATCTCTGCATCTCAAAAACCATGGTTATTATAGATCTAAAAAATTAGGAATTATATAAAAACATTAACTTGCATATTTCTTATACGGTGAACATTAATGGGGGACAAATATTGACAATCTCCAGATTACTGTATTTTACGGAACTTCCATGTGAAATTTACACCGATTAATTTTCATTTCAGGACAAAAAAAAATATCTATTTCTAATATAAGAGGACTGTTGGATGAAATAGAAAATAACAAATATCGGGAATATTTCATAATAGCTACGGATGCTTCAAACCCCCCGAAAGCAGGCAAAAGTAAGAATTCCACGTTTGCTTATAGCAGAGGTTTTCAACCTGGGTTCTCTGGAGTGAATGAGTGAATGTCAAAATTATTGGCGCAAGAGCCAAATGTAGTTATTCTGTGCCAAACAAGTTTTAACTGTGGTCTAGACGTGAAGAAATTAAGAAAAGGTAAAAATGAACAAAATGAAAAAGAACTGACGAAAGTTTTTATGCAAGTAAATACTTCGAAGTCTTAGGGAACCTTCCAACCGTAGGTGATATATCCAACTTAACAAAGAGCAGAAGAGAGGAAATTCTTAGCACTCGAATAAACTGCAAAATGATCATAACTCTTGGGTTTTACGCAAATTCTTCACACAGGATAATGCAATGTGTAGTATCTGTAACTGTGCCAACAATTTAGAGATGTATTTTTGAATTGTGGTAAATACGCACTTCATATATATTGCCCCTGAAATATACTCGTGATAATTCCGATACGTAACATTACATTCAAAGAACTTTATAGAAAGCAGTAGCTATATAGTAAGCAAGTGCTCAGAATATTCCTGCAGAAGATGAAATATTTTATCCGCAAGGGTGGTCTAAAATATTTACGAACTAAAAAAGATGCAAACATTTTTTCTTTAAATTTATTTTTATTTTTCTAAATATACTCCTTGTGAGTCTACACACTTCTCCCAATGATGCTCCCAGATCTTTAACCCATCCAATTAATACTCGGCATTTTCCCTGCAAAATAATTGCTTACGAAGGGAATGGCCTCATCATTTGACGAAAATCTCTATCCTCTGAGCACAGTTTTTAGATTACGGAACAAAAAGAAGTCGCTTGGGGCTGGATCCGGGGAGTAAGAAGGATGGTCAAGCATTTCAAAACGTAATTCGTGGATTTTTTGCCATGGCAAACGCTGCGATGTGAGACAGCTCGTTGCCTTGGTGAAATAGAATTTTTTTTTTCTACAAATGTAGCCATTTTTCAGCAAAGTCTGCCTTAAGCTTGCCAAGAAGTGATGCGTAGTTAGTTCTTGTAACGGTTTTTCCTATTTTAGGGTGATCGATTAAGATAAATCCATGACAATCCCAAAAAACACTCGCCATCACTTTCCCAATTCAAAAAACAGTTTTTGCTTTTTTGGAGCCCATTCTCCTATGCAATCCACTGTTTTGTCTGTATTTTTGTTCTGGGTTTATGATGGTGTATCCAAGTTTTATCAACAGTAATTAATCGGGGCGATAACTCTGATTGATGGCGCATTAACTGCGGTTAACCACTCGCGACGCATTAACCACTCTTCGAATTTTATTCCAATGGTCCAAACTGGTGTGTTTCTAAAAGCCATCGCAAGAAAGTTAGATCATTTGCTTTGCTATTCTTAAAGTTTCAGATTTGTGGCATGATTTGTTCGAGTTGCGTTACTTCCATTGACTGTGAGTGTATACTGAAATCTGTGTTAATGCATTGAAATTAAATCTTAGTTGTAGGTTTAAACTGTTTAATATAATTTCCAATGTCACAACAATTTCCGTATGGAATCCTTTCGAGAAACTGGCTTTGGTGTCTTCAATGACGTTTAGGAAAGAATGTAAGTTAAGAATTTCCAGATTTTGGTAAAATTATTCGTAGTTTCATTTTGCATGTTATTTTGACATGCTTTAACTCAGTAAGCACTGATAAAAGTATTAATTTGAGATATATATAATTTTATTCAAGTAACATAATTTATTCATAGTATCGGTCAGAAGTCCTAAGAAAAACATACTATCTGTTATTTTATTATTATTCTTACCTATATATGTGTATCGATAACGTTAATAAGTCTTGTTATGTAGCAAAACTCTTTTTTTTAGTTTTAAGAATAAGTTGAAGATTATAAAAGGAATTTAGGTCTTGAATGAAAGGCACAATCTTATTCATACTACTATGACTGATAAGTTAAATACAGGATTGATATTTCAGTTCGTTTTATCATTTATAAAATGAGAGTAACTCATCTTTTCCATGACAGAACCAGTTTGACTTTTTCATACTCATAATGCATAGGTAATTTTTTAAGAAATTCGAAGAGTAAGACAAACCATCTCACAAATGCTACTCGGAATTAATTCTAGTTTTGTTACATATAGTTATTGATACTTTTTTTATCGTACCTGTGTTCATACAATTCCATCAAGTGATCGAAGTAGTCTTCGTAATGAATCTTGCCAGTCATAAATATCTTGAAAAACTCATCGAAATTCCCTTTAAAGCCTTTGTGTGGAATATTTCTCATGTGATGATAGTATGAAACGCAACAATCTTTGGGATTCCTGGCAATGTAGATATACTTGGCTTCTTCAGACCAAGGAATCAGGCGGAAGGGCAAATGCGTTTTGATCGCGTTTTGTCTTGGTATATCTTCAGCTGATATACCCCTGTAATTATAAATGGCTGAACAAAAAGTTTTGTGCATATTTTTAAGAATAATTTATCTTAATTGTTAGTAATTTTTAAACATTATGTTGAAGAAGCCAGAACATGACCAATAAAAAATATTGTTAAAAACATTGTTAACAGAATTACAATCAATTTGATTACCAGAATGTTTTCGATGTCTTGTTTTAAAAAAATATTAGAACCACTAAAAATGTTTTTCTGTTATTGGATTGTGAATGCTATGGTTTTTTCAAAAGTTTTTCGACGTGTTGTACTAAAGTGGACTAGTTTTTCTGAAAACTCCCTTCAAGAATGCTATAAGTGTCATCTTTTGGGTTTTATACTTAATTAAATCTACATCACTACAGTACAGTCAAGATTCCTGGTAAATCATAATATATTTATTACAAATTCCAATACATTCAGCCGTTACTGTTGGTTTATCAAATTACTGATGAGTACAGTATGCGGAATATTTTATTTATTCTATTAAACTATACTAATAGCGTATTTTATACTAAACTACTGACTGTCTTAGGACTTAAATAATATTTTTATTTTGTTGAAAAATCAAGTTCTTCTGAGTCATGAATAATTAAATAAACCGATAAGGTGATATATCTGATTAAAAGAATAAAAACCAATACTTTATAAGATATTTAATATTCAAAATACGCCTGAGACTGAGTATCATTTAAGTAATATTCGTATCCTATCAAAGCTATTTATAAATCTTTTTTTAATCCTTCTTGATTCTCTTCTATTAATTTAAAAATAGTTGATAAATGTTTAAGTGCATGTATACAAACAACTTTTTATATACATATTTAGCATTTTAAAGTAATATTATTGAAGTAAATGTTTCCTTTATTCGAAAACCTTCAAAATTGTAAACAAGCACAAGAATATATGAGTTTACAAGGAACTGAATGAAGTACTGCATAAAAAACTTGCATACATGCATCAGCCCCGAACTATGAATAAAACGCTGCCAACGAAATTAAATATTAATGCATTTCTAAGAACTCTGTAAAATATCGTATATTAAAAATGTATTATAATTTATGCCTCTAATAACACATCGATCAATAACTCCCGAGTCTAAAATTGAAAACATTTTTTTTATTCATCAACATAACACCTTTTGTTAATCACCTTTTAGGGTGATACAATCGTTTTTTTTTTTTTGTCACACTACACGTTTTTTTTTCTTTTTTGCAGGAGTTTTTTTTTGTTGCGAGTAAATAGCGTTCTGAATCATCGACTCGTTGCTGTTTTTGTTCCATCGAAAGCAATCGCGGCACCCACTTGGAAAAAACCTTTTTCACTTCACTTCAAAAAACCTTTTTCCTGGTCCGATCGACTTAAAATTTTGACACGTTTCAAGCAAAGGTTAGTACTCTAGAAAGACCTGGTTACTGGTTTACTACGAGCGCCATTTCTGGGTTAGTCTTGGGAGTTATTGATCGATGTGTTATATATATTGATAGTTATCATCTTATTAGTATTATAAAATTACAAAAATAATCGATGTGACTTTCAAAACACGAATTTTAATATGTAAGTTATTCGTTACTTAGGTATTTGTGTGCTGAATATTTAAAATTATCAGTTTACTTTGCATTTTTTTCATATGTAAAGAAATAAAGGAGACGTTCCTGTATTTTGACTCGGCTCATCCGGCCGCTCAAGGGAGCGAGTTAATACTTAAGCACCAGCCACATCAAATGTTTGTCTTTAACTGCAGTTTTTTGTTAAATGTCTATTTTAGAAGAGCTCATTGTTATTTTATGAGGATAGTACATATATGATTATTTCTATTAGGTATACTTAATATAATTTGGCTTGAATGGTTGTTTCATCATTCTGCTATTGGTAACATGTTAAAAAGACAGTTAACAAAAAAAAATTCATAAAACTGATATCGGAACGTCTCGTATCATATGTAAATCAAAAAATTGAACCATATTAAATATGGGGGAAGAGGGCCAAATTGATTATTATTAAACTAAATTTAAAATGTGACGTGCTTTCAAAAATGCCAGGTTCATTTTTAGCATGGAACATGCTCTGAAGGTGATCAATCCAATAGAAAGGGCAATGATTTGTTGTAAAACTTTTTTGCACAATTTGGCTTGCATATATAAAATTTTACTTGTGAAATAAACGTGATACGATTGTTTATTAATGAACTTTGTGAACCTTTGTGCACTGAAAAGTGGCACAAAGGCTCCAGTCGATGAACCTTTTAATTCTGATCCTCTATCAAGCGACGAGGATGATACCTGAGCTGGCACCTCCCTCTCTAAGCTTCCATACCACTCCAACGGGAGGACTTGCAACCTCGTCAGATTTAACGTGCATCAGCCCCCGCTACACGGTCTGTAGTGGCATCAAGGTTCAAAACAACGAGGGATTGAAACAACACAGGCCTTGAGCATGCACGCATATCCATTCAGCTACCACCGCCGATAGCTATTCTTTGATATCTATATTAAAAATTGTAATATAAAACCCATAAAAGTAATTCATAGGTTAGCCAGTAAGGTCTTCGTATAATCGTATTTTCACATTCAGACGATTCTGGTTTGGATTGCGGGAAATTCGAATTTTTTTTTTTGAAAGAACAGGTGGATTATCTCGCAAAATCGATTCATTGACTGGATTGCCTCAAAAAAACATCAATAACAATATTTTTCCTGACAGTATAAAAAGATCTAATAAAACCTATAGAACCAGAATGAAAAGAACCAATAAAAACAATGCATCAATCTGGAATGTTTATAGAATAATCTTAGTAACGACGGAAGTTATATTTTACAATAAATATTAATGAATATATGCAAAATGTATTATTTTCCTTCATTTCACAAACATATAGAACTTTCCGATTGACCTTATATTTTAGATACGTTTCAGTGTGACTCTCAGATCGCTATAATTTTTAATAAAATGTTAAATTTTTCTTGGATTTTGATTCATTTGTAACTCGAGTTACTCCTTTATTTTCTAGCTTCAATCTGCATTGTAATTACAACCACTCTTTTCAAAAATAAAAACTGATTATAAAATGCATAGAAGTTTAATATAACAAGTAAAATATTTAACTTACTTTATAGTGTTATAAAGAACATTAATTACAAATATTAAGTCTAGAATTTTACATTACTATTTCCATGGAAAGAACCTGTAATAAGGCTCTTAATTTTCATTTCAGTTTTACCGAAAAAATTCAATTACCGATTTTGAAATGTACTCAACAAAATTTAAAATATCTGAGATCTCTCCCTCTATAGCATGCAGTAAAATATACTTTGTATATTTATACATCTAAGTTATATATATATATATAAAGGACACCTTTGATAATTTGAAAATTAAAATTCTATAGTTACAAAGAGTAATAAATGTTTTAAACTCATATCTATTAACTGTTTGCGTTTTGCATATCGTAATTTATCGAAAATTCTACAGTTTATTACAGGACGCGGTAATTTTAATGGCAAATAAAGTAGGGAA
The DNA here is from genome assembly GCA_019974015.1 of Nephila pilipes. Classification (NCBI taxonomy): domain Eukaryota; kingdom Metazoa; phylum Arthropoda; class Arachnida; order Araneae; family Nephilidae; genus Nephila; species Nephila pilipes. The sequence goes on along the minus strand of BMAW01057599.1, from coordinate 2,966 downwards.
AGAATTCAAGTTCTCTTTTGAAGCTAAGAAAAGATTCTGTGTCTCAAGATTAAATTGATACTGTGCTGAATGAATAAGGTCAAATATGTTAAGAAGATATTTTGTAACAATATCAATAAATGGAATGCAAATCTAAATAATTTCACAATTCATGATAAGACAGATAAGAAATTGAGAAAAAGGAAATTTTTCGTTTGATAAATATTAGTAAGTGATAAATCATTACAAGCTTTCATGCTTGCGTTTATCGCCTGGTAATTTTCCAGACAGAAGAATTTTTGAATTCAAGTAATGTAGATTTGTCTTATTTACTTAGTAATGTATTGTCTTATTAATGTTTCAATTATACCATTTTATGATAATTGATTGTCTCAGAATGTTTCAAATATATTACATCGTTATGTTTTGCTTATGAAAAAACATGTCTGTGTTAAGTTGTCTTATCGCAAATAAATATCTTTTTTAGTAATCAATTGATTAAGTCTGAATATTATACCGTATAAACTTTGAACAGTGTTGCTTTCTGATTTGTTCTAAAGATGCTAATAGTGTGATCAGTTAATTCATTCCAATTCAAATTCACAATTATTCATTAAATTTTGTAAAACAAAAAATAATCTTATATATGCTTCATTTATTTAGTAACTTAATAAAAATTTAGTTTAGTTTAGTTTTTATAAATGTCGCTCTAGAAGCAACTCGAGGGTTATTGGCGACGGACCTCGTAATTTGAGCCTTAGTCAAGTGACGAGGACGACACCTGAGCTGCCCCTTCTCCTTACTTCCACACCACGCCACCGGGTGGAATTTGGGCAAAGACAGATTTAAGGTGCGTCAGCCCCGGCTACATGGCGGGTCTTTAACGGCCAAGATCGAACCCGCAACTGAATGAAAACCGCTGGCCACGAATCCTAAGCCATGACCAGCAACTTAATAAAAATCAGTAATAAAACAATCCTTTTTTTTTTCTGATTTGAATGAGTTTTTTTTTCCTGTACGTTTCATACTATTTGCAACTTAAGTGACTCTTAAGTTTCTCATATTTCAAAAGAGTTTTTTTTATAATGAGGAAAAATCGGGTAACACATTTCAAAAACCTGACCACAAGATAATCTCGGTTTCTTATATTTCAAAGGTTAAGAAGCATAGAAAATAAAGGTTAAATTACTTATATTTCATTAAACCATAGTAGGCATCTATATAGATGATCAAAGAATTTTTTTAGATTGAATTTATTCAAAATAATTACTTGGAAAATTAAGATGAGACATTATCATTTACTTATATTATGATTTCAAAAATTTCAAGAAGATAAAAACATTTTATGCATTTCCGTAACCTGTATTTCCGCTTTAAGCATTCCCGTAATGCATTTCCGTTTTTCATTTGATTCCAGTTTAAAATATTTAAAAGGTTAATCGCATGAATTTAAAAATGTAAACTGTTTTATTACTATTTTGCTTATTGATGAATTATTTGTTTTTCAAATAAAATTTCATTGCAGTTTTGAAAGAATAAGATTATACAAGGTAATTTTATATCTACTTTTATGCTTTGTAAAACTTTATTAATTTGAACACTCTAACAGTTAAGATAATATATTTTTACATGTATTTTCAAGCCAAATACCTAATAATAATTCCGATATTCTTTTGCTTTTCTTTGAAAGTTTAAAAATTTGCATATTTTATAGCATTGCTTTCTCATTCATATTCATACCAAATTAAAAAGAAGATAAATGATTAATTTGTTAAGTTAAATCACGAAAGGAATATTAGATATAAATTGTGTTCTAAAAAGTAATAAAAATGTTAGAATAAGGAAGAAATTCTTTTGCATCTCCATTTTAAGGAAACATTTTGCAAGATAATTTTATAGTTGTAGAGAAAAAGAGGTCAAATTTAAATAATATTTGGCGGGTGTGATGCAAGTTTATTAAAAATTATATATTTATATTGATTTTTTACTTTCTCCAATTAATATTTCTAAATTTTCACTGTATGTTAAAGTATGTTAATTTTCCATGTATTTTTTGATTATGTGTCTTTTCTTAAAAAAAGGATTTTTAAAATTTGTGATCAAGAAAATACTTTTATGCTAAATAAATAAGTTGGTTTCTATAATTGAAGACACCCAAACGCGCGTATGCTAGGCTATTTATATTTAATTATTTTATGGTTGTATTCTTCTGATTTTCAAGAACAGAGAATCGAAACTTTTTTGGATTGAAATTTATATTGATATAAATATATTAATAAGAACTTAAAATAAGATGCTCCGTGAAATATTTGTCTGATTGTGACAAAAAAAAAAAAAAAAAAAAAAAGAAATGGCTGAAAAAGATAAACATGCATTGGGGAAAAAACAAGTTGACAATTTCAGGACATTTACATGATTTATTCCAGAGATCGCTCGTTGCTTGGTCAAGAAGTCAATATGTTGGTCCACCTTAGTTTTCTACACAAGCTTCCACCCAAACAGGATCGATTGCAGTGGCACCGAGCTCTATCGAGTGGGAATTGTACTGAATTGGAACGAATAGTCTTTAATGAGAAGTCCAGTTTTCAACTGTTTCCAGACACCAACGGAGAAATATATGGGGATTTTCATAGGTAGCTTAAGAGTCCTGCTATTACTCTCATGTGCTACATAGTCTACAATAACGCGTTGTGATCTGGAATGTCATTTCCTTGGATGGCCTTTGGTCGTCAAGGCACGGTTCGAGTGAGTAAGTGTTAGAGATTAACATCGCAAGAGCCAAATGTGACTAGGCTGTGGGGCTTTGATCTCTAAGTTTAAAGTAATTTTTTATAAAAGGGAAAAAAATGGTTAACAAAAAGGATCAAAAGTAGAGAAGGATCTGAAGGGTACCTTGAGAGCGCTTCACTCATATTTACCCCCTCAGGGGGCTCATCTACCTGAGATGAGTACGGGCTTCACAACCCCAAGGTACCTCAGTGATCTTT